>DWLS01003865.1:0-14958 GCA_018246255.1 Pachliopta kotzebuea | reverse complement strand
CATTTCGGAGAGTGTGCGCAGGAATTACATGACGTAATTCACCCGTCCCCTTTTCATCACCGGACGACAAGGCGCACAGCGAGACTCATCCTTATGTTGTAGACATCCCCAGTTTACGCACTAAGGGGTTTGGCTCTTCGTTTTTAATAAGGACAGCTAAGGAGTGGAACAACTTGCCGGCGTCAGTGTTCCCGTCCAATTACGACGTGGGCATCTTCAAAAATAGAGAGAATAGGCATTTGCTAGGTTAATGCGCTTTACCATCATCGACCACATCTTCACTTAAGACCAGGTGGGATCGTGGTCAAACATTAACCTACGTAAAAAAAAGACATTAAACGTTTAATTAATATTTATTTCTTACAAATAAACAAGCAAAAATTTTTCTTTTAAATATTGTTGTAATTATCCTAATAAAATATTATATTGTTTCACTAAATATGGTGATGACTTGAATGCATATTTATTTCTAAATCAACATTAATAAAACAAAATGAAGTTAATGATTAAATACATGGTTGACTCATACTCGAGAGGACATGTAATGCTTTATACTTATTTTGGATTGTGAGCTATGTAATGCTTTATACTTATTTTGGGTTGTGAGCTATATAAGTCGCGATTTAAAGGTTTTATCGTTTCATAAAACCTCCCCACATCCGGTGCACGCGTGCCCAAGTTCAAAGCGTTACGTCAACAAACGAGTAATAAATCTCATCTCGACTAATGCAAACAGAGTTCTGAGAAGAAAAAAACGTTCGCAAATGTATCGCATGCCCAGACATTTTTATAAACCGTTCTCCTTTTACGGCCCATCGAGAAGGAATGGACGGATGTACATAACTATTTATGTTTGCTATGCATTTTTAAAGCTCTACAGACCGTCAGTCCGTGACTAGTATTTAACTTATGCGTATTATCAGTGATGATAACATACGGAACTAGGATGTGGACATTTAGTATAATCCTTATAAAAAAGCACAATCACTCAAAGTGCAATGGAGAAGGCTACGTTAGGAATATCTTCCCGCGGCCGAATCGGATAGTGAGGAGGTCCTAAGAAAAATTTGTGTTTTCGACAAAACCCTAAGTATTGCTAGATTTAAATGGCAATGGGCTAGAGGGGTAGTAAGATCCTAGAGCAGCCGCATTCCGATAAACACAGTGCAAGAAGTCCACAAGTTGGACAGATGATCTGGAGAAGGTGGCGAAAAACGAATAGCTCAGAACCGATTGATGATTACAAATAATTGAAAACGGAGGAAATATTTAAATGAACATGTTGGATAATATTTTTAATTTATATTAATTGAAAATTGCTAAGTCAGGGTCACAGCAAAGTGTAGGAAAAATATAAAGAAAGTCGTCCTCACTACCATATGGGATAGTGGCTAGAAAAAGATAGAAAGGTAATGTTTTTATTACAATTATATTTATTTTCAGTTTTCGCCAAACTTGAAGCGTTTGCATTTGATATTGGCAATAATATTCGTCATAATCTATCTTATAAGTCTCAGTATAGTAGATTTAATCATACAGCTCTCCTTTCCCAATTCCATGTAGCGTTCAATTAATCCAAGTTCTCAAACTTATATGAACTTCCTCTCGTTCAAAGGACTATATATATATAGCTTAACAGAAATTTAAATTAAGTAATCCAAAGGCAATCAGAGCACGTGCTTCAAAATACGAGATTATAAAGCGTATTTTACTTCAAAAAATTTTTGTTAATTCCAATATTGCTTAATTTTGATTGTTAGTAGGAGATACGGGAGCTATTTTTATTAAATAACTAAATATTTAAATATTGAAAAGTCCTTTTAAATTGAAGAAAAAGAAATCTCTACTGCGAAGATGAAAGGCGGGCTGTTCAATGCATATTACGATGCAATATGAAAGTTCTCGTCATCGTCAGAAGTAAAATCGGCAATTTGCGAAATTGCAGTAACGTGAGGGTCTCCAGTAATTGCGCCCTCTTCCCGATACCGATGAAAGCGACAAATAATTTTCAGTAGATTTCACAGTTAAGTAAAGTGTACTTTAAAACTTTGCGGGGGCTGTTGGGCAATAGCAAATAAACAAGAAACTTATTTTAATAGAGTAATTTAACGCAACGAAAACAAAATTGCAACTATTTGTTCACAATGTCACATCAATCTTGCTTTTGTGCGGGTTACGTTCTATTTGAATTATTTATACATCATGATTATTTATGCTTTCGATATTACTGTTCAGTTTTTTTTACATCTCTTTTAATATAGCTCTACGAAGTTCTCCTCTTAATGTAGCGTTTTTATAAACCTTCTTTTGATAAGGATGACATGGATTTCTTTTACAATTTGTGTCTTAAACTATTACCGTAACTGCTATTTCTGCTGCTAAACAATAATGTGCAATTATTACTGTGTTTCGATTCGAAAGATGTTGTCACCTAGTAAAATTACAGAAGTGAGCGAGTGTTAGTTACAGTGACAAGCTAAATGTGGTGCTGTCTGTGTCATCTTAACCAGCACTAGGATGTTATGAACAAGCTTATCACGTACCATCAGGTGAACGATTAGCAAGTCTGTTCGCTTGGTCGAATAAAAAATAAACTTTACAGGGATGCTAATGTAATTTAATATTTGAGGTTTACCGATTACACGTAAAAGTTATATTTAATTTTACGTTTATATTGATGGCAAAAAGTAAAAATTTCTAAGACTTTTGAATATTTTTGGTATTTTTTATTTTGTAAAGGTTGTCGTTCACGCTATACAAATCGAACATAAATAGGTTTTATCCACACTAAGCTGTAGATGCCGGATAAATTAAAACATCATAAAGAAACAGGCATATAATAAGCCTTTTTTTTAACGCAGGGGAATCCTTTTACGGACGTTCAAGCATATAATAAGCATCAACATTAGCCTTCGAAGATTTGAACATCCGCCCAGTAAAAAAAAAATGTGTTTTTATCATCCTGAAAAAGTTAAGTCTTATCAAAGAACAAAAAATATATTTTGGTAATAAAGATAAGTAAAAGTAGTGAAGTTAGTTTCAGAGCCACAAATAAAGGAATAATCGCTTTCAAGTTCTTATCTAAATTTCTCCAAACTTACCAAAACTGAAATTGGACAGTTTACGTACAGATAAGTAATAAATTTCGACCTTGGTAATTAAAGTACTTTGTACTTGTAAAACTTGTGCACTTTGTAAAAAAAAAGGTTCTTTATAAACTTTTGAAAAAACCATCCGCTTTTTTCAAAATAAATTTTTAATTGTTACAGCACATAACAATCCATATTGTATATATCTAAATTTTAATCATATATAAGTGAATACACGAATTAAAAGTAAGCCCATTAATATAGCCAAATGTGATGTTTCTATCGTATTAAATATTGATAATTAGGTTATTATATTCAATGCACAATTATATGGAATGTTACAAAGGGATATTTTGTTAATATTCAAAAGTTAGAATGGCTTTTGACCACAACACCTGCTGTTGACATCTCAAGCTAACGCTCACGGGGCGAGTATTAAAATTTCTGTTTTGGAGTGGGGTCCAACCAAAATTGTGTCCGCTTTGCGGCAATGGTCCAATCAACGTAACGTCATACGACGACAGGGTATAAAGTGTGACCCAAACCTTTACACGGACCGACGGTAACATATATTTGAAATAAGCTCATTAAATAACAAATAACTTCAAATTATAATATTGGCAAGTGAAACCTAAAATATATACTTTTCTTCATGAAAAATTCGGATTTGTTAATGAAGAGATATTTTTTTACATTATCGTTAATAAGAGTTATAAAGAAGATAAGATAATGTTAAAGATATTAAAAAAACGTAAAAGTTTACTATAAGGACTAAGGTGTCTGGAGGATTACGGTTGAAGCCAGAACCCACTTAAGGTTATGGACACCTTCAACAAAGTTATTACTGTATTTTCACTCTTTGTTGCAGTAAAATTGATTTGTAGAGTTTAATTCGAGATTCTGTTTATTTGTGTCAATGCTCGAGAAAGTTTAAACCAATCTCAACTTGATTATTCTTTCCTGTACATGACGAAATATTTTTTTTGTTCTGTTCAAGATTATATATTGAAAATTTATTTGATTGTTTTCAATTGTAACAAAGCCTCTAATTGACTTCTAATTAATTCCTATAATAGTTTCTGAATTTTATCGACTGTTGTTTGCTGAAAATAAAAATATAAGAACAATCGATCTCCAAAAATTGCTACTGTCTAAAACAAATAGCAGTTCATTGTCCCCTATTTGTTAAAAAAAAACGCTACCTGCACAACAAAGCCACCGGTCTTTAACACGGATGACAAAATTTAACTTCGCTTTCATAACTTTTCACATCAAAGCTTCATTGTTATAACTGACTGCTTTAAATTTTCCAAACAAAACTGTAAACAAAAACACGAATTATATATTTCTTTTATGACGAAATGACAAAATAGTAAATAAAACGTGGCTATGTCTTTAAAAACTAGCACTATGAAAGTAATAACGCAGTCAAATAATTATTGTTGTATTTGTTTTTAAAACTGGGACATTCTTTATAACGTGGAAACGACATAAAATATTTCTTCACTAATTAGCCGTGGGAGAAGTTCCAACATCCATACACAAAAAAAAAGTCACAACTTTGTAGGCTAAGCCTTCTTGGGCTACAGAAGGACCCTCCTGAGACAATAGCAACGTTATGGAATCCATCATACGCTATGAACGCTTTTAAAAACTCTGCGATAAATGACGCAATAGAAAAATAAGAAATGCTTTTTAGCTATAGCAAAAGCATTTATGCCAAATTGTCGTATCGTATTCGTAGTTTAATTAAATGTTTGTATCATAAGAAATTATTTGTATAAAACCCTATATAGAAAAATAGTAAGTGAAGAATCCACTTAAATAAAATATTCTATCTCGTCATAAGATTATTACGACGCTATTGAAGTTTAATTACGAAAATATTTCACGTAGATGTTTGCTACATAGTATCCAAAATTTTATGGAATACCTAAAATGATAAATATTTGGAACACTCTGTGCCAACTTTTTTCATATTATCTCACTTAAATATATTACTTATAAATATATTACGGAGTATAGGGATCCCACACAATAAGTCACGGGACACAAGCCAACCTAACCTGCTCGTGGTGGGCCCTGCTAATCAACAAATGAGGCTTTGGCTCCTCATCAGTACTCGTCCTCAGCGGGAATGAAACCTTCACATCTTCGGGTCTTATTACACCTAATTTTACTACATTTATAAAAAAAAGCTTTTATTACTTGTTGCATTTTATATATTATTGTGTGATGTCGGTAGAGTAAAATAAATCAGTTGTTGTCAACGAGCTACGTGTTTTATTACATTCATAACATCACTTAAAATAATTTATGGTTGCTACTAGCAATAGTGTCTCTTAAACTTATCCAGTCGAAAAAAGAAACGTTGTCACGTCTTTTTTGGCCGTGAAACCAACCCAGAATATTAAATTTTGTTATAAAGAATAAATCCCTTTGAGTACCATTTGACCTTAGTCTTTGACATAATAACATAAATCTTAATATTAATAGCTGTTTACAGTGTAAATAAATATTCTTGTTTAACTTGCCGTAAACTGATCCTAAACTACATTATAAAGGCAAATTACGCTGAGAATCCTCCAAGAAATTACACTATGAATGAAAATACACTAGAATTAAAATAACTTAATTACTTAGATCCAGTTCAAATGTAAATGAGATTTTAACGTCCAGTTTAAGATGCAACTATTCGTCAACATTGCCGACCTTTTCTTCTAGATTTATAATCTTCTATATCTTACATAATAATACTAAATTTATACGCATAATTTGAATAACAAAGATAGAAATTTAGAAATGTTGTATTATGTAAAGTAACACATTTAAAAAGTTAATAAAAGCATAAAAAAATAAGAAAAGGTATTAATTAAAAAAAAAATCTTAAAGATATTGTTATAAATTACTACTATTTATAAAATTAACGATATTACTCTCACTAAGGTATATAAATAAAAGTTAAAATTTAGCCGTGTAACAAGATATGAAAAAGGTTTTTTTTTGTGAAACGCTCTCCAATAGCCCAAAAAAACGGCAGACCGCAATTGTAGAAAATATCTTCCGGTGAAACTATGAACAGAGGCAAAAACTTTGTTATGGGCGCGCAGTGTTTTAACGAGAGTTTTGTAAAAACGTTGTGCTATGCATCAAGTTTAATATTAGTAACAAAATTTCCAACTAGCCCGGGGCAGATAACTTTTATCTGCAACTTCTCTGTAAACATTCTCTGCCGGCGACAGCGTTCGGAGCTATACCTTAACGCATAGGCGCCGATGAAATACCCATTTTGAAAGTTGCTTAACAGAATTTCTATAGGATTAAAATTTTCGAAATCCACACCGTCAGTACTAAACGGACTGTTGTAAAAATACAGAAATATAACACTTTTTCTCTTCTAAACTATTTTATTTGGAGAATTGGAAAACAGGCTTGTCAACAATTTTCTTATACAACAATTTATATTATTTACTGATATTCTGACTAAGTTTTTTTTTAATAGAAAAAGTGCGCAAACGATCGAACGTACACTCGATGTGATCACTGACGCCTATAGACAGTCGCTACATCAACAACAGGGTCGTTACTTCGTTGTCAACCATAAAGGAGGAATTGGTACTCTTTTCTTGTAATATGTAAAATAAAAAATCTACAGGAAGTGTTTTTGCATAATGGAGTGAACCTGTTAAAGCTTATTATGGTCAAGTGGTCTCTTCGCCACAGCGCGTATATAGAACATTGAATGTATAATACAATGCTTACATTTAGTATGTTTATAAAGCAGCTCTTTGTCTTGTAATACATAATATGATGATTTCTCAGGAAGTTTTCAAAGTTCCATTAACAAAAAGTCACGTTAAGTAGACATCGAAGCCGTTGGGTTACCAGTCGTAAAACGTATAATTTGCACTTTGCTATTATCGGCACATAATCTTTAAATTTCTTTTGTCCATTTATTGTAATAATCTTTTATACTCAACGACTTATAAGTTAATAATTATTATTTTAAATAATAGAAATATCCTGCGGTATTCTAAAACAGTAAATAAATAAACATACACTTTTATCAGAGACGAAAGAAATGGTGAAAGAAAACGATACTTGTCTTTAAACACAACGACAAAAAGTTGAACGATAAAAAGCTCACTGTTTTTAATTTCCGTCTCAAGTTCGCATCGCTTTATGAGATTTAAATGAAATCCGGGCGACAAGTTAATTAGTGGCGCCAAGAGTTAAGCGGAAATGAAACAGCTAACGAGCGTTGTTTGACTTAACACCTTCAGTGCGTTAGTATATTACAATCACCAAACCTTTTCATTGTCTTATTTCCTGTTATTTGTGAAATTGAGTTGTTCAAGAAATTAATTAAAATCTATCATTAAAAACAGATTTTAAAATATGCAATTTATCAATAAATTGGATTACCCTAACACTTTTTTAAGGTTCATAAATATAATATTTTTCATGTTATCGGCTGTCTTGTTCATTATCATTGCACGGCACCGCACCAAGTAGAATATTTAAACATAATTATGATTAAATTTAATCCTTAATAATTTTATGTAATTTCATCATTTAAAATAATGTTATGTAATAATTGTAAATAATAAAATATCGCTTAGAGTTCTTTAAAGAAAACATAGAACAAACATTGCCTTCTCTTTACAAACGAAGCAGACTGCTAGAGGAAAGTTTTCAAGTACCAGACTACTGTTAAAATACGTTCTACACTAGTCGTAATGCATCAATTTCAACAAAGACGTTAAAAAGGTATTATTATTCAACATTAACCATATTTTTTATTTAATCTTTAAATATAAAACAAGCGTTTAATCTCTTTACAGATGTTTGTATTTGAATTGAGCACTTCATGTCATATTAAATACGTTACATTTATTTCTTATCTCTTATTAACAGAGTAAAACTGAATTAAAATAAATTTTCAATAATAAAACTTTATATACTGAATTGAAAATCTCTATCGACAAAAGGTCGACCTGAATTATGTGCCAGCGATTTATAACCTCAATAGAGGTTTTAAAAATGTAATAAACCTACGTATAGTTTTAACCATCACTTATCCATTGTTTAATTTTATTTTGAACCATAAACACTACTTGTAATTTTCAATTCAAAAATATAGTAAGTACTAGATATATAAAAGATTATAAATATTGTTTTTAGATTAGTTTGCTTGTATAAATCGGTTATTACTGTCTTTAAATATAAACATATTTATATTCTTTGAGAAGTATTGTTGTTTATGAGTCTGATTATAACAAAGAACACAAATTGTCTTTAACTTAACGTACGTACACAGGATATGGCAAAACTCATCAAACAATATACTTTCCAATATAAATGATGTATGGAGTAAAAGTTTAAATTAAATCCCCGTTGTTCCTTGCAGTATGTGCCAAAAGTTGAAACTTAATGCGTGGAAAAGGTGATATTTCAAGATTTTAACTTGTACGACGGATGTATTTTAAAATAATGTAAAAACACATTGTTCGTGCTATTTTGCCTATTAAAATTAAGCATTAACTTCTTAAGGATATATTAATCGAAGAGGTTCAAATAATATTTGATTTCATCTCTGTTTATAAGTAACAGAAATAAATAAAAATATACATAGGTGTAGAAGTATGAAACCGGAATTTCCCTATAGTACAGTACCCTATACACAGTACGTCGATCATATGTAAATAACATAATATTTTATAAGATATACTGTATTCTACTAGTTTGAAATACCTTTTATTTAAACTAATCAGATAGAATAACTATGAGATCATTTACTTTGCCCATAATTAAAGGTGTGTGCAGTCTTATATTTTCTCATAGAGAGACGGAAATAAAAAATCATTTATCCTAAAACTGTTTGACAGTTTGTTGCAGGAAAATATTAAATTCAAGAGCGGTGCACTCAAGTTTGTAGACAAATGCGCCAGGATTCATGCAGCGACAAATCGCACCTATTTGTTTCGTCGGCGGGCATGTCGCTGCAACTTTGCTACCGCATAACTTCTTTAAGATTTAATATATTTTTTTACATTCTTTACAAACATATGTATAAGTTATTGATAAGGTAAGAAGATACCTTAGAAGACAATTAATAAATTATAATAAATCGTTAATTTAGCACAGATACCCAAACCAAGTCTTGGCCTTTCATACTTAAGAACACCAACAAAGTTTGCAACGCACTGCCTCCTGCTGATCACTTTTTGATCATTTACTAACACATTATTCAGTAAACATAAATAACTAATGAAATAACGATGTATAAGCAGCCAAACTAGGCGTCAATTGATTTAACTAGTCACTACTAAGAAGTAAAGTACATAATATTTTCTGAAATAATAAACTTAATTATTAACATTAAGTTTGTTTTAAGAGAAAGATTTTTTCGTAAATCGAAATAATAATCAAATTCATGAGAAATGTGATTAGAGTGCAGAATGTTCCCTTTTAAATACTAGTGGACATTACAGACATTACATGAACGTCGAAACAGAAGCTTCCGATTTTCCGTAGTAACGATTTAATAAAGCTGCGCTAGTGTTGGTTATTACTTGATTTACAAGGCCATATGTAATGCAGTGCATGTATGCAGTCGGAACGTATTTAATAAAATGTTGGGAGCTTGCGTGAATATTGCATTACGGGTAATATCATTACACACAACTTCTTGTTCTAAGCATTACTTTGTTGTTTTTATTATTCCACGTAAAGAACTACTTACAAATTGCAAATTGCAAAGTGAAAGTATTACATAATAAAGATGAACAAATTCTTTAAGACCGACGAAGCTTTTTCCGACTTCTTTCGACTAAGCTTTTCAAATTCAGGTAGTACCATTGTAATGTTGCTACCTGACAAAAACTACCTTCTCTTATGTCCCAAGGTGATCTCAGGAATATCAGTGCGCCATAGAATTATAATTTGCATTATTACATAATAACAATTTTGATTGTCATCATAAATAAGCCGTGTTTTACAAATTATGCAAAAACAAACTTAACTTACACTCCACAATATTTTAATTGGAGATAGCTTCTGCTAATGTATAGCATAAGTTTTGCCTTTACCGTTACCCTCATCAAAATTTACTGCTTCACAACAAAATCAGGTTATACTAACTCGATAGGTCAAGCAATGTCAGAAGTAGAGCAAACTGTAGATACTCTCGTTTTTTTTTTCCTGTAAATAATTACTAACGAGTTAAATTGGGATTGCATCGACAAAAACATTTTTTTTTAACTTTTTCCATTTTACTGATATTTATAATTTTTAATAACACTTTATAACGAAATAATGAGAAACTGTACACAGAATTTCTTAAATAAAAACCAGCTTTCTGATCTTCGTAATATCAAATTCAGTTAGATATTTCAAACACGTGTATATAACTACAAATAAGCAGACAATACTGGACCAGGTTATTTTTATCTACAATGAGTTAACACTTAACTTCGATTTTACTTGGTGTTTAGTGAACCAACCCAAAATACTTTGACTTATTGTAACTCGTCCCAGTGGATTTCAAATAATATGCAATCTACATGTTTAAAAGTTTTAAAAATTCGTAATTTCGTACTCGTGGCATAAAGTTTTTTCTTGGCCTCAAGAAATTATTACTTTCCTAATCTAAATTTCACCTTTAAATACATTATCATTTAAATTTAAAGAAGTAGCCAATGTTTTCTTCTAAAGATGCATCGATCTCTTTACCGGAATTCGATGAAATTAATTCAACTGTTACTGAGTAAAAATGTAAAAAACTGATTATTTTGTATTTATGTTATATATAAGTATGAAAAACGTTACTCATAGAATTTCTAAGATTATGTGTGATGTGAAAAATAAATTAACGTTACAATGCAATACAAATGATCACCTTTTGCCTCCATTAGTAAGATGACGCAAGTGCTTTACGCTGTTCCTACGATTTCTATGTTAAGTACTTACTGTGGTCACGTAGAGAGGCACTAATGTGCAATATTAAGTAACGGTGAAAGTAAAAGTCGGACATGGCATGATTGGTATAATATACATCAATGATGCCGCATAGTACAGTTTAATCTTAAAAAATTATTTGCTAACCTGCAAATTCGTACTTTTAATAAAGGACTACATTGATACTTTTTATATATATCTTCTTTCAGTAATCTCTTATTAATACAAACTTTGATCTTTTCTTAGAGCGATGTGATTGTGTTAAGACAATGTTTTCTAATATTTGTAGAATGCATTGAATTAAATACTTTCGTTTAATACTACAAAGAATTAATTATTAAGCAAATCTGAATAAATTTTTTTAAGCACATACAATGTTAAAAAGTTTTCTATAACATTTTTTTTGTATAATTTAAGAGTCCTGAATAGGTAATGCTAGTAAATAAATATGGTAGTTAAAGCTTATAATATTTAATTTGCAAGTATCGCGAGATAATATGAATGTTATCTTATCTACCACTTACGAACAAAACTTCGCTGTATCTCAGTAGGCAGCAATAAAGATTCAGAACCGAACTGCCCTTAGTTTCCCATGTCTGCGCGTTATCACTGGATCTGTTCTCTAGAGAGTTGTATTTACACTCGTTGGTTTATTCATGAGCTTTATTTGAATAAAGATGAGTGATCCGCAACTAGCAACGTACGGATCTCGACACCGTTTAAGTCAAAGTTAACGTCGAACGCATTACCGTGATTAAATTACACACTAAAAACCATTCTAACCTCGTTATATTTCTAAAAATCTTATGTCGTGAACGATTATATTATTTTTATTCAATTTGCAAAACATTATCTTTGACAAGTTCTTTTTAAGACGTCGAGCATAATATCGATTAGTATATTCCATCGCAACTAGCGCCTTATAATTATTGGTAAACTAACTTCAGTTAAAAGTACAGCTTGTCTTATAGTTTCACATAGAATATAATTAAAGACACACTTTAGAACATAGAATTATTATATTAACGTTCTTTTAAAGTTTCTATTGTACTTAAAATAGCTTTAAAGACCGGTTTATGAACAAAAATATTAATGCATTAAAATGAACTATCGAAGTGCTAAGTCTTTACTATCTTTTATGAATTATAAAGTAAAAAGAAACCGTGTGGCGGTAGTGGGTAATACATTATTCCAATGTCCCAGGGGCGTCGTATGAGCCAGGCAACACCATCCTTATTTGAAAATCGCTTTAGTATTATAATGCGTTTGCGAACACCTACATTGACTACAGCAACTTAATTAGCCGTCGTGCTTTTAATGAATGGACACGATTTTTTATTCTACATGTCTGAAATTGTAGAAAAAAAAAATATTTTCTACTCTTTGTAATAGACAAATTTCTAATTTCATATCGAATGATTAAATTTTTAACAATCTTTATAAGACAACACTATGTTATGGAATGAACTCCCTGCTGAAGTTTTCCAAAGCAGCTACAAAAAAAAGTCTTTCAAAAAGGGTGTCTACATATATATTATAAGCTTCTTCCGGGGTTGGTAACATGCCAGTGGTGTCTGTTACTGCAGGCGTCTATAGGCTACGGTAACTGCTTTACCATCGGGCAGGCCGTATCCTGAATTGTTACCTTAGTGGTATAAAAAAACAACATTCGGTCTTTTAGAATAATAAATTAAGATGCTATATTCTAGATCCATTTAATTCGCAGATCTATAAAATGATAACAGCGGGCCGTATCCCACGACCATACACGTAAGAAACAAAACGACTCCTCGGGGGACTGTAGAGGAAAATTACTACCGCTTCCGACTAATCTAAAAGAAAACGAGGAAAAACAAGACTTTTTCGCTAAAGAGAATCGGACGCGATTTCCGCTTCCAAAGAAATTTTACAAATCAATGTCACGAAGCCATTTGTAATCGGAAATCAGTGAACCCCTCGAGGAAAACCCTGCTAAAGTACATCACCAGCAATTTTCAAGACTCCGAATTCAAAATTAAAGTACAAGAAACGTAGCGTTGTACTTTAGTGGGATAAATGCTAAACAGCTAACCTCATTCTTTTATGGTGACGTTCCTCGCCTTGTATGTCGACAGAAAGGACGTTCACTGACATACATGTCTACAGCATAGTGTTTCCTCCATCCGACAACTAACTTCTTTGAAATGTTGGATTTAATAATACTCTAGGTCTTATACGTTTACAGCAAGAAAACAGCAATGCTATAAAAGCTGATTTATAATATGATACCAGTTACAACCCTGTGGCCAAAAGGAGCCACTAGACTCAAGCCGTGTTTGTGGAACACCTTACAAGAGACCTCTAACAGTGGACGTCCATCGGTTGATATGATGATGATGACTTTTGTCTTAATAACCAACCCGTTATCCACTGAACCAAAGCAGCAGTTATTTATTTTTATATTGATTTGCTGTTTCTGTAACAAGTTACTAAAAATGTAGCTAAAAAACAAATCGCAGTTAATTTTTTTATAACTATTAGGATATTATAGTTTAAAGCAATTAAACGTAAAAACACATAATCGCAAATCTGAAGCAATGAAAGATATATGTAAAAATTAAATAAGTGAAAAAATTTGTATTTTCTGGTTACCTTCTTTCACTGTGTGGAACATTGTAAGGACTATAACGAGCACATGGCGCGTACTAAAACTCAGACAACACTCATTTATCTTCAGAGATGATGATATAAGGAGTTATAAATTAGACTTTGACCCCATGTCTTAAAGTGATACCAAAGTCGTGTAGATTTTTAAGGAAAATAAAAAATGTTAGCAACGTCAATGTAGGCAAATAATCACTAAAGAAAAGAATAATTAAAATATTTACGTAAAATCTAACCCTCATCATTACAATAATTTAACCTTTGGTTATAAAACTGGTATTTTTTTGTTAAAAACTAAAACATAAAGTTTTTACTGACGTTGGTTTATTCATGTTTATCATTTTTAATATAGATATTTCTTTATTTCAAAGCGACTGTTAACAAAAGAATTTAAAATAGTGCTTCATCATTATTCCTATTTCAATATACAACCAACAATTAAAAATGTATATGTTACTTGCTATGGATATTTTTCCAAGCCAATTTTTTATTACACTTTTTCATACATAAATATCAAAATTTTCAAAGGCCTTTTGGATCCTTATTCAGCTTGATATTTTGTGTTTGGAAATCATTAAGCAATTCATAAATCTTGGAAGCTCTAGCTACAGAAAACTTGCTAACTCCGCCGAAGCACACTTGGCCATATTTCCTTTGTTTCTTTTCTTTTAAGTGAAAGATCCGAATTTTAGCTTATAATAGGCAATATTTTTTTAATTACATGGGTAACTATCATCATATTTAATCTCCTCAGACAATAAAAACTTTGAGCTATGGCACACATTACAGCTGCGCTGTCTGGTTTTACTTTTTATACTAAATAAAATAAATTTTCATTAATATTGTTTCGTATTCTTTACGAAAATTAATAATTATATTAGTAAAATATTGTAGTACGATTCCCATATTTTTTTTCTTTTTCATCAGGGTTCATAACATAGTTCAAAACATTAAATGAGATAAAACTTATTGAAACTAACTCCTATCAAATTTATTCAGGACCAGAGCTCGCAATTTCACCTACTGTATTATAATTAACTGTTGCGATGTATTCCAAAATTATATTAAAACTATAAATTTCATCGAACACTTAGTGCTTGTTATACTTAATTATGACGATTAATCAAAATTATAAAATTTCTTTATATGACTTATTATAACAGAAGATAATCAATTTTGTCTGAGTTTTGGTACAAGTGTGAAGATGTAAGTAATAACATCTGCTACTTTGGTTACACAACAATATTTTATTTTTCTTTATTTATTT
>DWLS01003864.1:0-14958 GCA_018246255.1 Pachliopta kotzebuea | reverse complement strand
TTTGCAAAGTACAGTTCGTACGCTGCAATAGGAGCTGCGGTGGTACCTAGGTCTCTGACAAGTAACCTACCTACCTCTAGATGAATTTCGTTGTATCATCGCTTGGTGAATAAAAAAAAGGTGAAGTAAAATGGTAAAGGTTTATAAATTTTTTTAATATTATAACATTTATCTAATATCCCAAAAAAACAATATTGTGAGATGAAAGCGTGAGAACAAAGCAAAAACATTTACTCGCTCGTAATTCGATCAGACGAATTAGATTACACGGTACGGAGGTCCTCGCAGCACCCGCCGCCTTCTCCTGCTCCTCATCGATTCATTTGCCTCCTGATGCGAACAGTATATATATATAAAGGAGAATCTGGAGCTTAATCTGATTTTAATTAGCGACGTTTACATCAGGACGCTGGCGATCATGCTGCAGAAGTTAACGAGCAACTTGCTCCTCAGATATTGCAAATCGAGGAAGTGAAGGAATGAGCGAGTTGATGTCATAGCAAAATTTATTTTGATGATTTAGGAAGTGTATAAAATGAGTAAAATCTCTCTGCCATTAAGGAAAGCCTAAATCCAGCAGTGGACGTCTCTATCGGCTGATAATGATGATGATAAAATGAAGAAAGTAAGACTAAGTCAATTTCTATTGAAAATGTGCTTATTTCATTTTGTGTAAATTTATCAATTTTTATATTGAAGAGGAACTATTACATGCTTTATCATAGTTCCCTCAGCCCCGGTTGTCGCTGCTGCGATGTGAGGAGTTGGAACTGGATCAATTCTCTAAAACACGCACTCTGTTTAGCGTCAGCGCGAAAGATCCAGAAATTCTGTTGTTGATCCATTAGCGAGCTTTGTTTAACTTTAATCGCCGAGTTCAAACCAAATACATTATTCCTTGCACGTGTACCAAAATAGCTTATCAGCGGACAAGCTCTGCCTGCGGATTTGCTTAGCTTCGAAACAATGGTGATAGCTAAGTTAAACATTAACAGTATACTATTATTATAAATGTCAAAGCTTTCAACATAAAATATTATCATTAATTTAATTTCAATGAATCAGGAATCAAATCAGAGACTAACCTATTACAGCGCCTGATGGTAAGTGATACGCTTGTACATAACGAGGCGCTGGTTAAGATTGTTAACACAGAACCACATTGCGCTCATCGCCTTGAGACGTAAGGTGTTGTCTATTAACCCCGTAATTTCACTAGCTACAGCAATCTTCAAACCGAAACACAGTAACGCTCGCACACACACGTTTATCGACTGCAATAGGAGCTACGGTTGTACCTACCTAGACGACCCCCGGCAACGAAGTCCTACCACTAGTACATTATATACATAAACTCATAACCTCAGTAGCGAGGTGTCAACTTGCCTTGTAATACGGAACTTCCAGGATCGATTCCAAATCTATATATAAAATAGTAAATTTGTCTCCATAACAATGCCTATGTGTTCTTGCTGTTCATATATGAAAGCAGGAATATTCCGGTATGAGTATGATTCACCATCTACGACTTCACTGCCTTAACACCATGTGATATTGAGATGTAATATTAACTACATTATCATCATCAGCCGATAGAAATTCACTGCTGGACATAACCCTTGAGGATTTGGGCAATCTTCCACCTCACCGGCCCAATGCGGGCTGCTGGCAGAGCCCAGTTTGTTAATTATCTGGGTACATCACAAGCAGACGCGGTTGGCCTGGGCCTTGTGAGTTTCTACAGTAGTGTTCCGAAGGAAGATCTCATGTCCTCTCCAAATGCTGAGGGTGACTACCAAGGGTATTTAGTGGGTAAAAATCTACACATATTCTTGACTTCTTTTCAGACGGTACGGTATCCTTTCAAATATTTTCCCATGAAATATAAAAAGGAGTCCCGTGAGTTATTGTGCTGGGACCCCTTTCACTCCAATATGAACGTATAGTTGATGAATTAAAACAGTAATTTCATATACTTCGTCATATTATTAGTAATCCTTGAAGGTTCGCTTATCGCCAGAATTCGCGTGTCGCTGATTGCAAAGGTCGTGAAGTTTCGAGAAATGTGGAATAAAAAGTTCAGCCGGCTGTAATACATACGTTGGAAGGGAAGGCGCATGAAGAACTTATTCACCGCAAGCGTGTTGAATACAATATCGCTCACACGACGACCGAGCACGCTTTTTGAATTTTATTGAATTTCATGTTCCGAGTACTGTTACTGTGTATTGCTTCTTGGTACACGTAGAAAAACCCTATAGTTTCAGGTAACATTTGCTTGTCTTGAATATCACAATGTATTTTTTGCCTCTAAATTAAGGTATTCATTCACTTTGTAGTCATCATCATCATCAGTCGTTAAACGTCTATGAGTGGACATAGGCATCCCCCAACAGCATGGAGATTTGGTCTATCTCTCACCCCGCTGGCAAAATGCAAGTTGGTGGAGAGTCTAGGCCTCGTTTGTTGATTAGCAGACTACAACAAGAGCAGGTTAGGTTGACTTGAATCCCGAGAGTAGTTCTGTGGGACCCCTTACACCCCAGCTCGTGTTACTAGTAATTAGTCATGGAAAGTGGACATGGTCTCAAAAATTTCTCTTTTAAAAATTCAAAGACGTCCATGAAATCAAATTAAGAATGAAAAAATATGTAGAAGAATAAAGGTCGCTAATATAGCTCTAGGGATAATACGTAAATTGGACGGCCAATATATAAAATAGATAGGGAAAGACGTAAAGAGAGAAAGAGACAACGAAAATCTAAGAAGAAAGTAGAAAGATACGGTTGAAGTAGTAAAGCAAGGAATATAAAGAAGGTGCGGAAATACTAAACCGGGGAACAAGTATTATAAAAAGGTGGAAGCAAATGGGGCAGGAACAATCTTGAGTGGGGATCAGGTATTGAAAACTGCTGATGGACCGGAAACCTGGTGAAGATCAAAGAGAAATTTTATCTAAAATTTCGACTGACCTATTTCTCGAAACTTGTAGATACAAGTTTAGATAATAAGTCGCGCTGGAAAGTGGAGAGACATATATTTAGCTATGGACAATGATATTCGTTAGTAATTATGATTAAGGTGAACAGAATTTTATACTATAGATTATTTTGAATAGTTCCAAATCTGCTTTACATCTAGTACGTACCACATGTATATTAAGTACTAAAACAGAGTATAGATACAAATGTATACATGTCTCAGTATTTGACATACAGCCGGTAGCCGACCGCAAAATGGAATCCGGGCCAAGTTTAAGATCATAGAGAAACCTAATCGATTGCTTTACATTTCACAGTAGGATCTATTAATATGTTTCCTGATTATTCAGAAAGTTTATATTGTTACTAAAATAAAGTTAAACTTCTATAATGTAAATTGGACTTTTATCAAACGAGAAAGAGACAGGTACATAAATGTATTTACATAATTTAGGCTTAATGTGAATGAGATAGATAGAGTTAATATATGCTTTCCCTATACTTCATCTACATTATTCTAAGTTCTTACATTTATCTTTTTCTCTTTTTTTTCCTTTCGTGCTTTTCTACTTTAGTTAATATGAAAGTTGTTTTTCAATCTTTTTGTCTCTTTGTACTTTCCCTCGGTAGTGTATTCATTTCATTCACTTACAAATACACCAGAATAAATTACAGAAAATAAAAAGTAGAGAAGGTGTAATGAAAAGAATATGTAACAAAATTAGTAAATCATGCGACGATAAAGTCTGAACGGCGATGCGTGGAAGAAGAGAAAAATTGGAAACTGTGAATAGTAAAAGGAATAAAAGATGAAATGCATGAAAGGGGACAGGTAAAAATGTAAAATATTGGAAAATAAAAAACCCACAACCCCTGTCCGACAATACGAGAAACAAGGATTAAACAAAAAAAATCTTTAGAATACAAAATACCTCTTATACAACGTGTGAACTCACTGACGATTTTTTTTAGCATCAAACGCTATTATATTTTTAATAAAAACATCACCAGCTTAATTTTAAAGAACATCCGGAAAGGAGAATATTCTGAAGTCAGTAATTCGATCAGCGGAATTAGATTACAAGGGGCACAGATTTTTACAAGCACCGAGGTCTACTTTATTGATTCATCTGTTTTCTTATATAGAAGCGACGCAGCATTTGGTTTAAAAGAAAAATTTGCTTCTTACTAAATCATATTAGATAATTAAAAAAAAAAAACAGAATTCGTATTAATATTGCATACGCTTCAGAAAATGATGATGACAGTAAAAATTCGCTAAAGGTTATACTAAATTTCGAAGCAAAAGTAAATGGATACTCCAATAATGATAAGTCAAGGAAAATCATTTAAATTTGAAATAGTTAATACATATTTTTCTGAGATAAAATTTTGATTTAATGTTTATAAATATTTAAATATTAGTGCTTTAAAATTAAGTTTTAACAAATGTGCTATATTCGCATAGTTATAAGCAATCATTGTAGATTTTAATATAGAAGATCTTTGCTAAAACTAGGACAAAAAACTACTTGTATACGATAGGTCACTGTTGCTAAATAGTAATGTGCGAACATTACTGTATCCCAGTTTGAGGGGTATGCTAGTGAAATTACTAGGGTAACGAGACTTATGAGATGAGAGCGTAATGAATACTATCTTAACTAGCGCCGCCTTATGAGCAAGCGTTTCCTTTACCATCAGATGAACGCCTTGCTCGTCTCATCGCATCAACTAATAGAAAAAAAATAAGGGAATAACGAAATAAAACAAACGCTGACTTCTTAATTTATTCTGTCAAGTTTATTTTATTTTGACAAAAGCAGTCTGAAATTTTCGTCGATTTTTTTGACGCTAATTTTGATAATGCGATGACGGTTCAAATTCTTTACAAAATATATCAATATCTTTGGGAATACTGATATAATAAAAGATATGTTTTACCATTTGTAGTTTAATCAATCAAAATGGATTACACACAAAGAAAGCCTTTCCCAGCATCTCGTGCGGAATCTTATTGATACGTGGTTTTTTTAAGATTGAAGGAAAACAACTGGAGAAAGACATTTTAAAACCCAATATAATTGCGGTGATAAGTTTTTATATCAATTCAATGAAAGGAATCAGCGGTCTATGTGTATTTACTGATGGGAGGTCTCTGATTTTTTTTATCACTCTCTTTCCCTTAGTCAGTGTGGGCTAAGGCCTGCATAAATCATTTAATTATTTTCTTTTGTCTTCTGTAGCTCTAATTCTCTCCTTTATTCGGTCCTTCATTCTTCGTTCTTACTTTACCGTCTAGGTAAATACCACCACAGCTTCTATTGCACCTGACAAATAGTACTGTGCGAACATTACTATGTTCCTGTTTGAAGATTGATGTACTTAGTGAAGTTACTGAGGTGACGAGACTTAATATAATATATCTATAGCACAATGTGGTTCTGTGTATACCACCTTAATCACCGCTGTGTTGTTATGGGCAAACGTATCACTTACCATTAGGTGAACGTTTCGCTCCTCTAATCGAAATCTTATCTACTAACATCATAATTTTTATTCAGTAGTTTAAATAGCTTTTTCTAGTTTCTGATGACAGGTATATTTAGGTTATGATTTTATCTTGAATTTAAGAGGTTTTTTTAATATTTAGAATTACACTTGCGTAGAATCCAACTTCAGTAAGAGACAATGCAGTCTTTAATATTAAAGTGTGCTAGTATACCTAGAAGCAGTCTATCCATTCTTCTGAACATTCTCACCCAAAACTATTTGTTTATGTTTATTTCGGTAAAGTTAATAATTTAGAATTTTAGCATTATTTATTGACTATATCTCATTGCATAAACTTTAAAAGA
Source organism: Pachliopta kotzebuea (assembly GCA_018246255.1). Classification (NCBI taxonomy): domain Eukaryota; kingdom Metazoa; phylum Arthropoda; class Insecta; order Lepidoptera; family Papilionidae; genus Pachliopta; species Pachliopta kotzebuea. Next base: position 9,119 of record DWLS01003864.1, on the reverse strand, counting down.
AATGGGAGAGTTATTTTAAAAATCTTGCAGACGGCGGTCATTTCAATAGCTAGTATTAAAGTATCATTCAATTTATTCCAAGTCACGTTGTTCTTATTGCAGTGTCTTATTGATAGTAGACGGTCTGCTGGTGATATAATATGTACGTACCACACACAAAGTATGTTTTTTCTACCAAATATTGTTAAAACTTCACTTTTTAATATGGTGTTTTAGCTAATGAATTTATCGGGATAATTTCTTCTTTCTCATTCTACATCCTGAATAGCACTACGTATTATGGATAGAGTTATAACAGTCATTATCATTTCAACCGATGGACGTCCACTGCTGGACATGTCTTGTAATATATTTTACATAATATGTTCTCGTGCTGTTTGAATCCAATGACTCCTAATGATATTATTCATGTCTGTCCTAATGAGAGGTCTGCTAACGCTACAATTAGATGAACATAATCTTCGTCTTTATATATGAAAGAGGATACATTTCTAGTTTCATCATCATCATCAACAACCTGCAGTCCACTGCTGAACATAGCCCTCCTAGAGTGGGGATTTGGGTCATTTATTACCATGTTGACCCAAGGCAGCCAAAGCCTTGTTTGTTGATTAGCTGGCTGTACCACGAGCAGGAGAGGTTGGCTTGGATTATATAAGTTGTTGTGTGGGATCCTTTACACCCTATTATTTATATATGACATATTTTTAATTTAAACTTCATTGAAACACCTAAAATTAGGGTCCAATAAGCGGACTTATTGCGTATTCTCTGCCACTCAACTCAGGAGGTGGGAGATGATGTGGTAGGTGAAGTGTGATATACCATATAAAAAGATATATAAATATGTAACTGTTAATAAAATTCTTAAAGTTTTTTTTCATTATGCTGATACAAAAAATTATGTTTATAGTAATAAGTATTATCATAATTGAAGGTTTTTTTTTAAAAAAAAAATACAAAATCAAAACTTTAACCAAACAGTTTTAACATGAAGGTTACGTCGAAACTTTTCTAAGCGAATCATCAAAGCGTAATTTAAATCTAGATCTATATGTAGTTAGAAAACGCGATATCGAAATGGAATTCAATCTATCAAAAGTTAGGACGTCAGACAGCTTCGAGTCAATTCGGAGTCCCGTGATCACGAATAACCTAATCACGGGCCTTAACCTCATTTTCAAACGCTAAATTACATTTCAATTTCGGGTTAACAGCCTCCGCCAATGCTGTTTGTTTTTATATTTTATTTAATTTATTTACTTTCAATAACATTTTATTAGATTACAAATTCATTTAGTATAAGATCTCAATTTTATTATAGTTATGTTTAATCGATGAGGTTATGAGTAAGGCGTTGTTCACCTGTTTGTAAGTGATACGTTTGTCCATAACATACCGCAGGTTAAGATGAAATAAATATTACGCTCGATGATTTTATACATAAGTTGTTAAGTCTCGTTACCGCAGTAATTTCACTAGCATACAACTCTTTTCACTAACTTACTACCTTAGTAGGGAAAATGTTTGAAGACAGTTAAATGTATAAACCATTTATTATCTACCTCTAATATATTAACAGAGGTATGAGCTGGTAGGTCTCTGGAGACCTTTTAGGTAGGTACCGCCGCAGTTCCTATTTCTACCGCCAAATAGTAATGTACAGACATTACTGTGTTTTGATTTGTAAGGTTGTATGCTAGTGAAATTACTTAAGTAACGAGATTGTCTTAATATGAGGAGCGCAATGTGGTGCTGTGTATATCTTAACGAGCGGCGCGTTGAGAGCAGCTATATTACTTACCATAAGGTTTTGCTCGTATTATCCCATCGTTGAATTAAAATTCACAAGTTAACGAAGGATTGAATGAACGAGATTATTATACATTTATTTTTTATTATTAATATTATTTATATTAATATAAATATAATAAATAAACATATCACAAAAACCTCCACAACAATCGATGCTTCAATTCATAACTCATAGTTATTACTATAAACCCTCCGCGCTGCTCCGCTCTAGTGGTTCGCGTAATGAACCCTCTCCCTTTCCCCCTCTTCCCCCTCCATCGTCCCCCCTCTCGTCCACTAACACTAGGCGCCTCAACTATTTCTAGTTTCACAAGCATTATTGTTTCATGCGACTTTTCTGATCGCCTTTCACTGCGGCGATGAGTAAAGCTTTTGTTAACGACTGATATAGAAAAATTCTATAAACTTTCTCGATAAGTAAAAAAAATTATGTACAGTAAATAAAAGCTTACTGTTTTTATAGAGATGAGTTTTAATGGTGGTGGTTCTCTGTTGCCGGAGACTATCTACGTACCACCGCAGCTCCTATTGCAGCCGACCAACAGTACTGTGAAAACATTACTCTCTTCCAGTTTGAAAGGGGTAATAGCTAGTGCAATTACTGTGGTAACTAGATTTTTTTCTAATCCCACGAGACGTTAAGGCGTTGACCTGTTGGTAAGTAATACGCCTGCACGTATCAACACAGCGCTAGTTAAGATGGATACACAGCACCACATTACGCTCGTCGTCTTGAGACGTAAGGTGTTGTTTCCTCTCACTTCTTCATTAAAGTTAACAACTTACGTTTCAAGGCGACGATCGTAATGAGGTGCTGTATATACTATCTTTATTAGCGAGTAGTTATGGACAAGCGTATCACTTACAATCAGGTGAACGGCTTTCTCTTTCGTGGCATAAAAAAGTTTTTTAAAATACGGTCCTTTCCTTGTGATGTTTTCTATTACGTTACATTTTTTTTTTTAACGCGGGGAATTACGTAACTATAGCACAATGGTAAACGAACCTGAATCTCTACGAGACTTTTATCATATAGAAATGTATTAATAATTGAGCTATCATGGCTTTCCTAGAAGACTTAAAGTGGATTGAAACTCCCAGGCAGTATGTTTAACTAACACAGTTGCAGTATTCTCTTTTTTTACTGTAGTGTTTTATAACTAGATTCAACAGGTCTATTTTTAGTAAAACCTATCGTTTTTAACTAGTGTTTGAGAAGTGTTTATTGAAAAAAAAAAAACTAATGGAACTTCTATCAATTCGTTCAAACTTATAATCGGCGTGCGCTTGGACAGAGTTGAGGTTAGCTTCCAACTGCCAGATGCTAAGGCAACTTTGACGGCTGGAATTTGAGACGTTCAAGTTGAAGTTACTGAACTGTTATCTCAACTTATATAAGGCATTAATTAAAAAAAAAGTTATATTTTTTAATTAATTACAATTTCTTACATAAAGTTGTTTATAATTGTACAAAAAATTCTAAATCGAATCTGTATTAATAACAAAGCTTAGCTACTACAGTACTTGTTTTACAATCATTAATTTGGCTCATAAAAAACAAACAGAAATCAATTTGTTTATAACAATACATATATAAAATATAAAGGAATATATCATTCTATGATTTCTAGATATCTTAAGTCATTAATGTGTAGTAAACAGTCAGTTAAAGATAATGAAAAGCTAAGAAGTTTCATGGGGCGGGCGGACGGCGGCGTCGGGCCGGCACATAATGGTACTAACGAGCTCCTAGACGGCTATTTACGGCAATACGAAAATTAAATCAACAGACAACTAAGTACGTATTAAACACAAATTAAGTGATATTTATAAAATGTAACATATCTGAAATCCCTTTAACTAAAACTAATTTTTACTAGTGATAGGTCTCTGTGATAGAAGAACGTCTAGGTATCGCCCCAGCCCCTATTTCTACCGCCAAATAGAAATGTGCAAATATTACTATATTCCAGTTTGAAGGGTATTGTAGCTAGTGAAATTACTGAGGGAACGAGACAACTATCATCTCAAGGTGATGCTGTATATCTTAACCAGCGCCGTGTTATGAGCAAACGTATCTTACTAATACTTACCATTACTGTCTTAAATTATGTCTCATACAGCGCTAATTTGAATTATCAACTTGATTTTTCTTATACATTTCAAACATAACATTGTTTGTGAATGTTGTATTTACCTATAATTGGTTTGTTTCACTAAGATTTTTATTATATATCTTGTAAGTATTTTGTTATTGTATTAATGTAAACAGGTGTTGGTAAATAAAATAAACAAAAAATAAATAAGTTATGAAAAACCTTGCTCGTTTCTTCAAAGGAAAAGACGTTATCCTATACAAATTGTGTTATATTTCTCCAAATTTAACATCCGTAAGTTATTGTATCGGATGTCAAGTCACTTTTGTTTTTACTTAATCCCGTGAGAAGGTAACTTGAAGCTAGCTAATCCGTTTCCGCTGATAGAATTACTCGAACCTAAATGCTTTTGTTATTTCCTTTCCTCTTCCTTATATAAATAATACAATAAAATATTGTGAGTGACGTCCGAAATTTTAAACAATACATTCAGAAAGATGATCTAAGTAGAAATAATAATACGAAAGTGCTGTTAAAATATATGGAAAAGATTACACAGGATGCTGTTAAAAGAAGTACACAGCATTGCGCTCGTCTTTAGACGTAAAATGTTAAGACTCGTTGCCCAGTAATTTTTACTAGTAATATAATGACATTAGGAAATTCTCTTATAATGAGAAAGTCAAGTTCTTACAACTAATTCATCACTAGGTACACGCGGTTTCGTCATCAACCACCTATATACATTCAACTTAGGTCTCTGCCAATAATGGGAGAATTTGGGCTATCTTCCTCCACCACGCAGGTCCTTTCCGGGTTGGTGAGGAGCCAGAATCTCGTTTGTTGATTAGCAACGTGCACCACGAGCAGGAGAGGTTGGCTTGGGTCTTGTGAGTATCTCCGGAACTGGTTTCCGTGTTGTCGTGGCGGTGAGGCTTTAGTAACCGTGGCTTGGTAACCCACAGTCAAGTGAAGAGGAACCAACAGGCTACTCCAAGTGAGCTCGAGTAGCTAGGTCGGTAATTCGATTCACCACTCTTCCTTTCCACCGCGGCCGTATAATGATTGTCGGAGGAGTCCAAGATCAGATCCACTGTCGGGAGCCGAGAGAGCTTGCTCTGCTGGCTTCCGTGGCCTTCGGATGACGAATCCATTACCTACGTGATGATAAAAAGTCGAGAGGAGAGCGCGCTGTATGTTCCATAGCGTCCTACAAGACGAGGAGAGGAGGAGAATTTGTCCCCCGAGGTTGCGATGTACGGTGCAGTAGGCGCTGGCGGGGTCGCGGAGGTTCCCGTGACCCGTCCCGTGAAGAACATCGTGGCGGTTTTAGTCGGTGTAAGTCCGACATGGCCAGTCTCTGCCCTTGCGAAGGCTTTTCCCCCACAGTAAAGAAAAAGGTCTCGTGAGTAGTTGCGAGAGATCCATATGTGGTTTATGGACCTTGTCAATTTTATCACACTCTTTACCTTCACCATTAACCTTAGAGCAATGTGTTTTGATTCTGGATCTTTTCTTACCACTTTTTCAATGAAGGAGTTTTGTATGTAAACTTTATAACGATTAAATACGTAGTTAAATTTACTTGTAGCTCAGGTCAAATTTTTGGAGCTAAACCTGGCGCGTTTAGTTTAACTTGAGTTGACAGATGGACAAACATATTTATCTACTTCTGTAATAGGATTTGCTCATAACAGGCTGGGGCCGCGGAGCTGACCCTGGCCGGATTAAACCGGTTCGTTAAACCGGCGCGCGAGTACCCCGTACTAATATTTCGGTATTTGTTATGAGAGCGAAATTGTTAGCTTGAAATCTTTTATGTCAACTAGCTACGGGACCTCAGTAGTTGGTGGTGGAAACTACAACAGAAGACTCGAATGTAATGTCATTGATCAGAAGATTATTTAGCTTCTGTGCATTATAAAGGGGAGTAAGGGGTCTCACATAATAATCTTAAGCTTAGAGCCTTTGAGGTACAGAGAGTACGACTCTTGCTTTGACAGTTTTTTTTTATATATATATCGTTCACTTCGTGTTATGGGTAAGTGGTCTGTTTTTCTTTTTTATTGTATTCTTGATTTTCTTTTGCTCTTTTCCTTTTCTTTAATTTGTCTTTCTTTTTAGTTGAAATTTCCATCTTTCACTCTTTCATGTATCTTTTTATCTTTACTCATTTCCCAGGCATCCTTCTCAATCCTAAACGCGCCGCATTTTTACAATTTGTCTTTATATGTTTACATGTTTCATTTTATTTTATGTTTGTTACAGCTTTGACAGTGTTTAAGGAGACTCTATGTTTATTTTAAAACTCCCGATAAACACCTCGGTGTGCCCATAAGCTTTAAATTGAGCCAAGTGAAATCTTCCAAAGGCTATATCAAGCTAATAGTATAAACAAACTAGAAATAGTTTCGTGCTGCTCGCCCGTGTAGCCTTCAGCACAATGTCAATATATTACAGAAAGCGATTGAGAATAGCGATTTTGATTCAGTTTAATTTAACATTTAATACATTGGCACAGTGGTCAAATGATCATAAGGTCTTCCGCTAAGTTTAGCCTAAATTATTAAGAATTTAGATTTAGATGTAGTTAAAGGAAGTTATTTTAAACTTTTGCTAAACCCTGGAAATAGCGTGCGGCGTTTAGATAAGGAATGTTACGTACTAGGACGTTATCGCAGGCTATCTGATCTATTTATTGCTTCACATGTCTTTCCGTGTGCCTTTTACGATTTTTCTTTCACTTGCTAATAGATGAAGATGTAAAGGGCAACATAGGTTATGGAGAAAGAAACAATATTTAAGAAAAGATTTACTTTGATTAACAAAAAGTTTGTAGGCATACTTTAGAGGCCTTTATTAAGGAGAAGTGTTGTAATAGGTATTTGTACAGAAGATATTTAAAACAATATAAAACATGCACATTATCATTATTAATATTAATAAATAAAACAAAAATAAATAACATTAATCATAGAATATTTCTACATATATAATAATAAGGAAAAAATACCAAAAGTTCAACATTTGTTACAAATTGGTATTAAAACATACTTGGTATAAATACTAGGTAATACATACATAATCTGTTCTATTATTTCTTAGTACTGATTAGATGCATTAAAATTGTTTCCAAATTGACCTAAACGGAAGTCTAGATCATTATCAGACTTTCCCGACAGGTTTATGTTTGTCAGATACGCTTTTAGGTTTTCATTAAGTATCAATTATAAGCACTAGGACCCTATTCTTGAAATTTTACTTTGTATTTATAGTCTTCCCCAGATTCTCTTTTATTGTTCCTTCTTGGAATCATGTTTTAAATAAAGTTAAATCAATTACCAGGCATTGCACTAGCAAGTCTATTATTGCCTTCGCGATCTAGGAATAATAATTTAAACCAAGTGACCAATTTTCTCTTGACCCTGACCGATACAAAGCACTTTTAACGGTAATAGTAAGTAACAATAAAAATTCTTGCTCTCATTTATTTATTTTTTACTTTTCTTGTTATTCAGCTGTTAATTTATTTATTTTTTATATTTTTTGTCCTATTGGGTTTGATTGGAAGAAATCGCATATAGTGATAAGCCTGCTTTTGCCCACATTTAGATTATAAGTTTAGTTACGTTTATTCACTATACTAAAGTTTATCTATGTAATAAGGTAAATAATTTTTTTATTTATAATTTCTTTTATTTTAATTCTTCATAATACGGATTCAGTAGACGCAATCACAATAAAACTGTAACGCATTCGTTACAGATAGTGCCGGAGCCAAAATTTAACAGTTTGGTACTAATCCAAATAGCTAATATTATTTATATTACCAAAGCAATGGTTCCTATACAATCGACATTTGTATTTACGTAGAAATATTCCTAAAATGTTTTTTTTTTTTCGATAAACCCGCGGAACGAGTATTATATGGTGCTAGGGAAACGCATACAATTAGGAAATGTGTGATAGCCTATTTTAGGACTTGTATCTACTACCAACCTATCTATAGCGTATTAAACTTAGGATTGTAATATAACATAATGTAAAAGAGAAAACAAGGAAAAGTAATGTGATGGAAAATATATTGGTAAATGTAAATAAAATAAGATAAAAGATAGAAATAGTAGTAATACTTAAAATGTAAAATGCAGGAAAATTCGGATTGAGGCGATGCTTGAAATATGACAAAAGATAAGAATATATAGAAAGAGTGAAAGACGGAAATGGAGAATGAAAGGATAGGCAAGTTATGGAAAATAGGAAAAGGGGTAAAGAAAAGAAAAAATAATAAATAAATAGAAAGCCTGGACCCTTGCCCACAACACGGAGGAGAAAAAAACCTATCCATAGCGGCTGTGACCTGACTCGCGGAGGACGATTCAGGAAAGATAAGAAAGATTGGTAAAATAGGAGATATGAAGTGTGAGGAGAAATAATGAAAGATCGAAAGAATGATAAAAAGAACTAGGATAAATGAATTTTAGAAATTAATGGATATAAAAAGAAATGTAAAACGTACCTTACCACACACAGACCAAGAGATTGAGATTAAAAAATACATAACTATAGTCAGCGGGAAGGATTCTACTTCTAAGTCGTATTTCCTCATGACTGAGGGTCGTGGTCATCATGTGCAGTGATCCACACTACGACTTTGACATTTGTAATGTAGAGGTATTGCCATTGCTTTCTCCATATCACATACTAGTCCGGTCGCAGATGGTCATCACATAGATATGTAGGTTTTCTCACGATGATCTCCTTTAACAATAAAGCAGGTGATATAGGTACCTTTGGAGCGGAAGGCCGGCGTTCAAAACACTAGGCTATCACGACTAAATCACAACTTTGGTACACTTCTTATATCTATATATGTATAAGTAAATAACTATACAACTCTTCACAATTTAATAGCGAAAGCGAAGTAAATGTATCCATTATGACAGAAGTAATATGATAACTATTATTTTAATACCTTGTGATATCCTCTGTTGTCTTCTAATCTGAAGTAAATTATAGAATAGACGATATGATGTATTCTTCTGAAAAAAAGATTGGACGAAGAAACAGATGAAGCGTTGTAATATTAGTACAGGGAATATTAATCCTACTTTCGATAAGTATGCTTCTTTTTGTAACGAATTATAATAATTCATAATGATAAATTAATTATTTTATAGTAATGTCATATAACGGAAGACATTACAA
>DWLS01003863.1:0-14961 GCA_018246255.1 Pachliopta kotzebuea | reverse complement strand
AAAATTATCTCCTGCTTGGTCACTATAATTTCTAAATGTATTAATCTCTATTCAAAGACCCTTTATATTTTTTATTAATGATTTACTAACTATAATAATAATTAAACACTATAATAATACTAATAATTAAACACTAAACATAGAACTTCCAAATTAATATTAATACAAAGTCAATACAGTATTAATTAAAACAGACGCGTTGGTGTTTCAATAAACACTATCAGTGTGGAAACTTTGATGTTAAACTGAATTAGAACTCTCTACAATATTAGGATTAGTTATTCGAATAGACCAGTTCTCCGTCCCACTATAAAGGACACAGTTATAGATCCATCGCCATAACTTTCTAAACTTCTGAAAGGATTCATTATAAAGATATTTGGTATAAGACGCTTTTATGCACAAGGACAAATATATGCATATATATTAATATAATAAAAAAATTTGCACGTACTCCGTTTTTGTGTGTTCAAATACATCAAGTCATAATAATGAAACATTTTCATACGTTGGCGGCTAAATTCACTTTTTTGTTAATTATTTTGGAAAGGTATTAAGTTACACAAATTGTACTAAACATATGTTTTTGTTACCGATAAATGTCTGGATACCACCGTAGCTCTTATTTCTGATAATAAGTAGTAGTGAGTAAACGTTATTGTGTTCCAATTTGAAAATCACTGTATGTAGTGAAATTACTAAGGTAACGAGACTTAGTAGCTGACCTCAAAGCAAAGAGCACAATATGATGACGTCTATTTAGGGCTACATTGTAATGGGCTGGAGTACCACTTTCAAGCACAAAAAGTCATGAACTTTATTATCTTAAGAAATATGCGAAAAAGCTATGTTCAGAAAGTATTTGAATTGAAATGGTCCCTGACCATCGGAGTGAGAATGGGTGCATCGGGAACATTGCGCGGAGTGCGAGCGTGAGATTGGGCGGGCGGCGGACCGGGTGAGGCTGTGAGCGGCGAGCGGCGAGCGGCGAGCCCGCCCCGTAGGCCCAGTGGCTCTCCGACCGCCGTACTAAGCGCACGTCGCGCCTCCGCAACTCTCCTCGCACCCGCCGGTACGCGTTACACTTACAAACACACGCATGCATCCCCCCGACCGCTCACTCTCCCCGCTCCCTTCCCCATCCCCTTCTCGACTCTCCACTTCCACCACCCCCATTTCGCAACCAAACACCATAGCCTCCGTGACCTCCAGGTGGATACTAATTGCGCGATGAACATACATCCAACCCACCAATATATGATTATAAACAATCACGCAATTATTATCCACTGTTTATGTTAGTGGTATCTAGTGCGTTTGCATGTTTGTATTTAGAAATATTTATATTACCATTTATTAAAAATATACTACAATCATCTTAATTTAATACCAATTAATTATATTAAAAAACATGTACAATAATTGATGCAGTAACAACTTATATATAAGCTCGGATGGAAAAAGCAACAAGTGGTTGAAAAATTAGCGGTGATCTTTATTACCTCTTTTGAATATTATACAATATAATTTAAATTTCAGAAAATTATATCTAAAACAGTAATCAAGTCTTGACTAAACATTATGAGGAATTTGAATAAAAGCCTCTGTCTATCAACTTAAAACAATTTATCGAAATATATTTGAAAATTCTTGTAAAGTAAACGAGTACATAAAAATTTTTCATAACTTGAAAAGTAAACATAATATACAAAGATGAATGAAATTATGGTTCTTTAATTAACAATATTGATCTTTTATTTCAATCTTGTTTATTAAAGTTGTATCTTATATTTTAACTTATGATAAATTTATTATAAAAAAAAATGTTTAATAATAGTTCAAAAAGTACCGAAAAATATAAGTTTAAAGCTGTTTCTATTTTTTGAAACGCACGAAATTATCATTTTTAAAATTAATGTTTAACCTTAACAACTTCGGAATACATAAGCAAGCACACAATGATCATCCGTATATGAAGCCAAGATAATGAATTCACTTTACCATCCTTCCAAAGCTTTTAAAACTTTTTCTAAAAGCTACTCACACCGTCTTTGGAGATTGCTCCCTAAAAGCTTTTACACGTCGTAAATGCAAAAGCTAATATCTTCTTCGGAGTAAATAAAAAAGATTTTTAACCTTTATTAAAAGGTGGTAATATTGGCTAATTCAAAGTTTTTGAGAAACAACTATTTTTATGTTAAAGCACCTATTTAAAGAGATTATCATTTCAAACAATATACAAAAGCTGATCTCTTTAATAATATGCGTATTCAAACTTAAAATATAATAAGTTTAAATTGAAAAAGGAAACACAGTTTAACAAAACTTGGGAATTTGAAAACTCTTTTTTTAAAAAGATTTATATGCAGAATTCGTTCGGTACTAAGGAGGATTGAAAAAAAATTTTAACTATTCACAAGACATATAAAATGGAAAGTAAACAATTTATTTATTGTTTAACATTATAATAAAAACAAACAGAACGATCCTGTCAGAAAAGACCAGATCCATACTTATTACTAAGTAATAAATAAATAGAAGTATTTTTTTATGTTTAGGGCGTTTTTTCTGTGAATGATTACAGTGAAGTAAAAACATTAAAATGCTATGTAATAAATACATCGTAAATGAATTTCTTAGTAAGAATAAAAAATTTGCTTTTTATTAAATATAATTTACTTGAAACACTTTCAAGTAAAGGAGAATTGAAACAAATTACTTTTTATTACAAAGTTACCTGAAAGAGGGTGATGTGATAGAAATCTCAATTTACATTAAAGTATATATAAAGAAAGTGCTTTTTAATCTTTTATTGCCATTCTGAACACTAAGAGAAAATAAATAGTCAAAAAAATATTATTTAAAAGATAATAATCTCCTACCGAGGTAGTTTGGTTTAAAGTTTGTAATCTCCACGTTGTTTAATTAACAGTAATTATTTCTGCAAAACTTCAGATTTTGTAACGACCAAGTATCAAACAAAATTTCTTTCCCAATGTCTCTTTTATAAGGTGTAATTGCTTTAAATACACTTTTTTTCTTCAGAAAAAAATTATACCTTCATGTTTTTTCTATAAACATACTAATAATGAGACTTCTTAAAATAACTTCTTTACTTATAACTTAAAATAGTTTTACATTTATTTGTATTTATTAAAATATGACACATACATAGATTGTTAGATATCAAATAAAAAGACCGCAAGAATTAAACTAATTTCTTATCGGTGACTTTTGTAAGTTTAAATATAAAAGGAAGCGAGAAATAAGTTACTGCTCTCGAGTCAAGTGGGAACAATTGTATTTACAAAGCTACTATTAGCTCCTGTTGTTCAGTTCACATCTCGTTCAAACAATTGAAAAACCTCGCACAACCGGGAACTGGAGAGCCACTCCTGTTTAATTAACCACTTTCGGAATTAGCATTTAAAATAATAATACATTAATTTTCTCTGTAAATGTTTACTTTTTTGTTTATGTAGGGTTTAACCTTTTTATATTAATCTATTTAATTTAATGAAATCTTGTCTTTCTGTTTCGGGCAATCATTTGAAACGTTGACACGGTTTGACGAAGCTTTCAATGGTGTATTAATATTAAACATAAAATTAATCGTGTAAATGAAATTGTGTACAGATTCGAAATAAGGTGGATTTTTTTAATCACAAATATCATAATTTGTGCAAATCTCAATATTTTCTTTAATCAAGAAACTAAAGATTGCTTAAAAACCACAGGTTTCAACTAATTATAAATATATGTGAAAATATACTATAAGAACCTTTAATCAAGTTTAGAAGAAATTAAATAATATTGTTACTTCAGAGTGTATAAATAGTTTTTTTTTATTTAAATATACCTCGGAACATTAATAATGTAGGGCTTGTTTATGAATACTACACAAAAACAAATTATGCTAGTCAACTTGAAACATAATATTCTAGCCGAAGGCGATTGGGCCGTCGCTAAGTTCAATCACTGTAGCACTCTTTTAACCAGAACATTAATAATATTTGCTAACTACTGTTTAGTAGTATTTATATGAACCTACCTAGACTCCAACAGTACTATGTATGAATAACTTTTTATGATAAGATATCAATTTATTAACTAGCAATTAATTACAATGCTTTAACTTTTCAGTTATATGCAACGTGTCTTGTTGAAATATTTTTTTTAACATTTTTAGGAGCTTAATATTGTGAAAATTATTATCGTATTTATTATTATTACATGTACACTAAAAAATTGTACTATTTATTCTGAAATAATTATTACCCATTTTATATAACTCATTTTACGTTGAATAATTGCTAATATTTTGTAATTAGACTTGTTATTGAAATAATATGATTACATTGAACTTAACAAGAAAAATTATTAATAACATATTTAATGAATGGCACATACACTTTTAGGTTATGTTAAGGTCAATAGTTATATGCTACGCTTATATTATTGATAACTATGCAGCAGATATCTATGTCCAACAGTCGACACCCATTAATTTAGATGATAATTATGATAGCAACATTAATTAAAAATAGCGTAACATTATCTTTTTTTAATTACGTCGACTTTGACGCCGATCTAATTAAGAAAGATGTAGCAAATTCAAAGTTTTATATCTACGGCGAACAGATTCTTGTAAGCGCGGTATCCGAAGCTCCGGGCTAATAATTGAAGTACATCATAAGCTTGAATATAATGGAAAAAAATTACAACTCTAGAAAAGCAATTACGTTTTTTACGCTACTTTGTTTGTTCTTAATAAAAAACAACTTGTGTGTAGTACCCTTGTAAATAAAAATCCAATCTTAAATATAATCTATAGTTTTGATAAGAACATTATTACAAACTTTTCATAAAAAAATAAGATTTTAAGAGCAAAATTATTCAACTTTTGGGAAACCATGGCTTACAAATATGAGGCAAAAGTTTCAAATCTCCTTTTTGAACTATTTTCATTATCTTACAAAAGCATTGCTTTTATATCAAAATTATATAATGTATCCATAATAGAATTTATTAATGGTATTTTTGGCATTGTTGCCAATGTACAAACATATAGTTTTATATTTATTTTCCTTGAATGATAATTTACTTTACTTATTTTGTAACCTTTTATTGTTATTTTAAAAGGAAAAGTACAAAGACAATAACTATCTTCGCGCAGAAATAATTTAATGTATCACCTCTGTCAAATCAAATAAATTATTAACTTAATATCCTTACTTGAGATCACTCAAATTTTGTATCAAATTACTCACAATGAAAAAGCTATAAAATTATTTATTTCCTCATACAATTATGGCTAACAAGACAGCTCATCAGATGGGTTTAACCAGGAATACTCGGGTGCGGTCGAGGTCACAGAAATAGGTCAGTGCCAAAACAGCCTTGACAAGATCGTAGCAGGGAGACCTGTTGAACAATTGTTTGCTCAGGCGTCTCCCTAAAAATGAAATATCACATCACGTTTCCATATAAATGATATAATTTATTTTAAAAATGATTTTGACCAATTTTATATACTAATAAAGTTTTAAACAAGCTTCTCATAATCATGTAACGAATATTGCAAGGGAATGAACACATGCTATTACGAAATAATAAATTCTGAACAAATAGGAATTATTCCTAATTAGACTTGAATAATTACAATTTTTTATTATTTAATTTAGTAAAATATTGTTTAGTTTTTCTTTTTTTCGACGTTTCGAGATGAGAAGGACGTTCATATGATGCTAGAAATAAAAAAAGCCTGCCAATTTTTTTCTCAATGAGCAAAATCGTTTTAAAATTGATTTTTAAAACAGTAACATCATTGTTGGTACATGGATTAACAAAGAATTTCTGTGGGAGTTACTCAGATCTGGTGGCCATGCGGATCATGAGTGACTGCCCAATAAATAGAATAGTTCACAGCCGCAAATATGTTAAACATAAGCTCACAAGCTATAGTAATATATATCCATGTTTATGAAACGTAGAATCCAATATTTATTAAACTATTCTATATACCGTATCATTTAAAAGTAATAAACACCGTCATTATGTTAAGAAAGAAATATTTTTTTGATGCCAAAATTCTTAATAACATACAGATTCCATGCAAAGTATGTGTGCTCGGAAAAAGTCGTTATTACTTTAAATTTTTGTTTTGTGAGTTATCACGTGGTAATTTCTATCACAACACACATCCATCACATCCTTTTGGCATATACATTTTCTGTTAATTTCATAATTTAAAATAAATTTGCGAGCTGTATAAACATGATTTAAGTAAACGGCTCATTAGTTTTTTGTTTGATATTTATTAAGTCCATTTTAATAACTCTTTTCAGTTCTTAATGTCTTTGTATATATTCTTAATAATGGTATAAATGGAAAGAAGAAATAAATTTTCGTCTGTCACCTTCTTCTCTATGAAGAAAGTAAAGGACGGCAATGTATTTTCTAAAAATGTGTACTTAAAATTAAGGCAACGGTTTTATCTTTTACCTGTATTTAAGGTCGTACGCATTAATTTAATGTACAGGTAATTTCTTTTATTTTTTACTGTATCAAATATTGAATCATTTAATTTCGCTAAAACGTTTTATTAATGAATCTCTATTATTAAACGCTCATATTTCATGTGCTTTTATAACAGCAATGATGCGGCGCGGTTCGATGGCATTGGTTGGTGTTGGCGAACCGCTAATTGTGGTTGAGGAAAGTGGAGTGGAAGACACGGAATGCTCGACACGTTCGCTGGCACCCACCCGGGATCTCTCCGTGGATCAGGAGTCGCCACCGGATCCCTATCATTTGTCTCCTTGGCGGGAAACCCGGAAACACTCTTTGCCGACGCCATCGTGCACTACTGGTCCAACGGCCAGTCAAGTCAGTGATTTATTAAGGATATATCTATGGTTTTCACATGTCTAAAGCATTCTCACCGCTATGTATCAAATCGCGTGGCTATGAACCCAAAAAAAAACTTTCTCTCCTTACTTAACGTTTGACATTAAGTTTTCCAATTGTAATAAGAGATTGTAATTAGAGGTAAGCTCTACAATACAAAATAAAGGATTAATATCCTGTTTATTAAAAAAATGTATTAATTTAGCTAAACCGCCATTAATTGTAAGGTCATTTAACCAAACGTCATAATAATCATAATAAATCAAGATAGTCATAATGAATCAAGAGTTACTAAAAAAGTTTTTAACTTTTATATGTATTTTTCAACAATGTAAACTTAAACAAAGAGATAAAGTTTCTAAACTTGGCGGAAACAACGTGTAAGATATCGATTTTTTCATATATACATGAAAAATCTGTTGTTATTTCATATTCGTGTATGTTTCTGAATCTTCATAAAAATTATAATTCTTTCTTTTCGTTTTGTACAGGTGAGGCGTTTGTCAGAGCGAGGAGAGGGAGTGGTTAAAGAAGCACGAGAGGCCGCCTTCCTAGCAACACTGAGCCAAGCTCCTCCGCAGCCGGGAGGGAGAAGGTAATCAACATTGGTTAACATTAACTGTTTTTTATTGCTATTGCAAATCAATACCTATCGATAGTTATCAACACAACTCTCATGTTAAAAATATTTGTACCGCCTCAATCGTTGCAAAGAAACACAGTTGACAGTTTTGACTTAACAAAATAAACTAAGTTTTTTACTTTGTTAAATGATTACCAGAAATATCAAAAGAAATGTTTACTAGAGTTTTTTAAAGTATTTATTGAATATATTCGTTTGCAGACATTCCGTAGTGACAATATCCCGCGTGCCACAAGCGCTGTTCGGGCGCGGACGGCGGGAATCAATCGCCGCTTTCCCAGCTCTTTCTCGGCGCCGAGATTCAGGAGCTAAGAAATGTACATACTTTGCTTTTATGAAATTAGGCTTCGATTGTTATTATTTGATAATTATTTACCATGATTATAAGATTCCATTCTGATCTTTTTCTCTAAAACAGAAACAATTTACACAAGTTATGTCTATCATGAGCTTAGTTCGAAAGTTTAATTCGAAAACTTTTTCCCCAGGTCCACCTGCCACTGATACTTTTGGCAGTTCACACAACTTGCAACTTGACATCATGGATGATATCGTGCAGGCTCGTAAAGTTCGAATGCGTCTTTGGAATACTTCTAATGAAAGAGTTTGTGAAGTGCAACCACTTGATGAACGTTCCCCAATTAGTGGATCTATCAGATATACAAATCGCGGCCGCCGTCACTCTGACTTCGTCGGTGCACCACTGCCTCCAATACCAGCTAGACGCCGCGCCTCAGAAATGCCTCCACCACCCCCTATTCCACCTCGCAGTGGAGCAGGTGTCGTTTGCAC
Organism: Pachliopta kotzebuea; assembly: GCA_018246255.1. Classification (NCBI taxonomy): domain Eukaryota; kingdom Metazoa; phylum Arthropoda; class Insecta; order Lepidoptera; family Papilionidae; genus Pachliopta; species Pachliopta kotzebuea. Next base: position 6,617 of record DWLS01003863.1, on the reverse strand, counting down.
TGATACAGATCTCCGTCTAATGCTCAATGCTCTTACATCCTCTGCTACAGAAATTGATCGTTGCGGCAAACCAGAAAAAACTAGACGTCTTGCCGATATGCGCTCTAGCAGTTTCGATGCATCTACCCTTCGTGAAAAATTAACAGAATCGGGTACTACATGGTTTACTCGGCGTCATCAAACTTTGGCAACCAAAAAAAAAGATAATGAGCCAAAAAAACTAAAAGTTACATTTGCTCCAGACTCTAAACAAGCCCCTGGAGACGCTGCTGCTGTTATCTGGGATAAACCTACAGGCTCTGTGGTCGACGCTAGTGCTCTAGGAAGCGCCATTGAAGTATTTCTAAGAAGAAGTAGTGCCGCTGATCCGGCGCCTTCTACTTCGGGTGTAACAGTGCCAAAGCCAAACAAAAAAATTGAAAAAGAACTTAAAAAGGGAGCGGATAGCCGAATAAAATCTCTGGAAACTCCTAGCACCAGCAAGCAAGGAATGCACGTCGAGGGTGAGCGTTGGGGTACCAACAGGCCAGAGGAGGACGATGCAGCGGAAGGTTGCGACGCTTCAATATGCTCATCCCTAAAAGACCTTTTCGTGTAGGCGCCACTGGTGCATTTTAAAATCTTTTTAATGATAACTTAGTCGAGTACAGATTATAATATTTAAAGATGAGAGAATATAACACGCTGCGGCTCTACGTCGCCGGTGTCGTCTTGTATGTGCTCAGTGTACCTTACTTTATAAATCTTTTAATGTGATAGACTGCGCGCTCGCGCCGGTAGCTGTGGCCCAACCCTCGACCGGCGCCTGCTCAACGCGGAATTATTTTTAGAGTAAATTCTATTTTCATTGTAAATTTTTTGATATTAGCGAATCATGAAAATGACTTATTGTTAGATAGAGAATTGTAAGTATTCGTGGTTGTGGGGCGCGCGCTTTCCGAGCCCGGCGGCGGCCGGCGATCCCGCCGCGCGCTCCCTCTGTCCCCCGCCCCGTCTCGTACCATAATCAATGTCTCGTAATCCAATGTTAATATTAACAATTAAACTTTATCTAATAGCAAACGATTATAAGGAGATGTCGGATGAAATGTACGCTTAATAAACATAGTCGATTTCGGTCGCATTTATCAATAAAAGTTTTTATCGATGTTATCTTGCGTATTATTAATATCACTACCTTTTCATGACTACTTTCCTATACTTTTTTAGTATTATTCACCTACGATAGCCATAAAGCTAAATAAACGTACAAAGCGTACTTACCCAGTTTGTTCTTAAATTAAATCATTATAATAACATAATGATGCCAGATTGAGAATGCAAAGGTGATGGCAAATCAAGCAGCATCAAAAAACTATCGATTCTCCCTTCTCTAATTTGGCCACGAAATCAAACAGCTCGTTTTCTAAATACAATAATACAGTACACTGATTTTTTCCTAATTAACTACATTCATCATCATCATCATTTCGTCCGATACCAATGAAAATAAAACCGACATGAAAAAATTACTCTGGAAATTTCTTCAAAATAATGATTTTTCTGTAATGATCTGTTGATAAAAGTTATGTGCATTCATCTGTTATTTAAAAATTTTCTTCTAAATTTTTCTTTTTCCAAATGCGTTATTAGTCTTTTCTTAGGTATGAAGATATTTTATAAATCAAAAATTATTTAATAGATACGATACACTATTTATAAAACATGTGTCTTATAAATGAACAGATATCATTTGCCATGATTTAAACGATTTGATCGTCTTGGCGCCATGTGAAATAAAAAATGTTATTACGGTGTAGACGTATATTTTGATTTGTCAAATATAACATCTTAGCGTTTACATGTTTATTTAAAAGATTGAAATTAAATATTTATGAATTAATCACTAGTCGATGTAAACCTTGTGAATAATTCAAGTGTGCGTTTAAGATCGAATCTGTAAGGTCAATAGCACGAAATATATATATGTATAATTCAATTACAATTAATTTTTTTATCCTCGTGGCGACGAAACACGCAAGTCGTTCATCTGGTGCTAAGTGATACGCTTTACTATAACAAAGAAGCGTTGGTTACGAAGATATACGCAGCACCACAATGGAGTTGTCACTTTGAGACAAGGTGTTAAGTCTCATTACCCCAGTATTTTCAATAGCTTACAACGCCGTTCAAAGTACAACATTATGTTCGACGGCAGAAATAGGAGCTGCGGTTGTACCTAAACGGATTCCGGTAACAGAGTTCCACATTCCGAGATCATGGGTGGTATTACATACATACTCGTCTATGTGAATATATATACATTTATGAATATACTTATTTATGTATATACATATAAAGATTTATGCATTAATAAGTTATAAAAAAATAACTTAAATTTTCGATTGTAACCTCTCTTCTAGTTTTACACGATTTATGTGCTTAAGCTAATATGTCAATTACAATGAAAGAGACAGTCGTTAAGCACCAATCAATACATATAACAAAACAATCTAAATAGTAACGTTTTAAATCTTCTATATTTTCTATAAATAATTTCATTTCATCATTTGCTCTTCATCCAATATAGTGGTTCTACCCGTTAACGTCGTGACCTGATGGAATCGCAAAGCCGGCCTGCTCTGAGCTGTCAACTTAATAACGGCCTCTCTCACTAGCAACTAAATCAATAAATTTACAACAACACTGGAAATGCTACCTAGTTCATCACTGACTATCTGGTTTATTATATGCTTTTACTTTAGGCAGTTACAATCAAAAACAGCCTTGATGTATTACTCTTGATTATAAAAAGCTATATACTTTAAATTTTTTTGATGCTCTACCTGATTTCTTTCTGCCGCTTTGCAGGCCTTTTGACCTCCCCTAATTTTTAACGAAAAAAACCTTCTATACACATCTATATTCTTTGTTCTGTACACAAAGAAATAAGTATATACAGCATATGAATTATGTATTATTGTTCACTAATCCCCCAGTGTAGGATAGTATTTATCATTTAGACAAAGAAAGTTTACATTATAGTAACCTCTAATGCTTTCGTTGATTTCTTAAAGTTTTTATATCAAAAGAATCACTAATAAACCCTATGTTTTCAAAAATTCTTTATAACTCAATCACGCGAAGTGTAGGTTTTATGCTATATTATTACCTTCATCTACAGTATCTTTAGTAAAGCATTAGTATGTATATAACGTATAAATTAGGGTTTCACGTGACAAAAGTGATTCGTCACAACCAAAGCTGACTTCTAACAAAATAACGAGATTGGGTTAACAATCCGACCATTGCCGATGTCCCGGAAATTTGAAGCAGTTACTTAGCTTTTATGTGTAGTCATTTACTTTAACTAGCGAAGTTGGGATGTATAATGTGACTTTTCCTCTATTAGGTTCTTACAGGAGTTTTATTTGTATTACATTCGTTTTATAAAATAAGCAGTTAAAAAAACGCTATTGTTACTTTTCAATTACACTTGAAATCTTATCAACAACGGGTTCCATGGTTCAATCTCGTAATCACATGAGTGTTTATATAACCTCTCTTAATATGTAATAGTATTTATATTAATAATTAATTAATGACAGATAACTTAGATCTACTACAAGTCTGTTAATAACACAAAGGCAACAAAGACCTTTGTTAGTAATTAGAACATAATATATGGTTATTTTTTAAGTAATCTACTCGTTAGGTGATATTTAATGTACAGCTAAACCAGATTATACTTCCAACTCGTCTTAACAGAATATCTTAAATGTGATTAAAACAACATTACGTGTAAATCGAAAGTACGCTTTAAATTTAACGTACTAATAATACTATAAAACTATATGATATGTTCTGGTGATATATATTCAACAATTTCATAGTATGGCTGTAAATTAACATGTACAAGGTTGACCCACTTGTGATCGGGGCTGTAGTACTAGACACATTATCTTGTGTCAATTTACGAGATTTAATTATAACATTGTTATCTCTATTGTGGACAAAATGTTCCGACAAAACGGTCAACTATGGAGAAAGGCACAAAATATTAATATCTGATTTATTTAAGTAACATTTTATTTAATTTTAATCTATGGTAAATTTTATTAAAAAAACCAGAAAACATTTAAAAAGTAGATTTCCAAATTAAGTTTGTGTTATATAACCGTGTTACTACAAGTATTTAGTTAATAGCGGATGATAATAAATTAATAAAAAACGTAAAGTGCAATGGGTAAAAGTGATATTTTAGCATTTTCATAATGAAAAATCATCAACACGTTAATGAATTTAGAGAATCAATGATAACTTTGACTAATTCAAACTTAAATTAAAATAAAGTAAATACAAGAACAGCTCCTAAAGAAATTGACGCATAAAAGCAAACAAAAATATACACGTATTGAGAACTTTTCTGTAGAACTCGGTTGATAATAGATACAAGTCTGTGGGTCCCTATCCACTGGAATAAATAATATTTGGGGCAGAGACATAAAATTCTAAAGTGACTATTTATGTCAATCGCAGCAGTGTAGGCAATCGCCACTCCTAAATCAAACTCCTAATCCATGAAGATAGAGTACGTCACAAATTTTTTACCGAATACACATATTTTTCGGGCAAAGTTTTAGTGCTAATGTAATTTGAAACTCATTATTATATTATTAAAGGTTTTTGTGCCCGACAACTTCATTAGAATTTTCTTCATTTATATTTTATTTCCTACTCAATTCTGGAAACTGTACATCAAATCCTTTATGACTGATATTTATTATATTATTTCTTAATACCCGTAGAGTATTATTTTTAACTAAAAACAGTAACCAATTAAACTATAACAAATTTAAAAATACACTCTCTGAAATACCATGATTTTCGTTTTATAGATATAATGGCTGAAAAACTATACATTAGAGTGAGATTATGACGTAAACTTGGTAAGATCGAAATTAATTATAAACTTCAGGGTCCAAGAAGCTGACCTTAATTACTTTAGCAAAGTTGTGGGCGCGCAATAGCCACGGGCACTCTACGTATATCTTGTTGACTAAAGAGGCGTTAACGGTTATTACAAAGCAAAATCTATCGCTTTTATAACACATTAATAGTAATTGGTTCAACTTACTGGAAACCAATATGTAACACCTAACCGTCAACCGGTAATGTGCAAACATCATAATGCGTACGTATGAAAGGTTCAGTATATACTTTAAATATTGCAGATATGAGATTTAATATCTTAAGTTAATGAACGTAATTTGGTGCTGGGTTGTTACATATATTGGAATCACATTGTAGGCACGACAAAATGACCATTATAACATACTTCTTGTTTATTTAGTTTATTTGTCGAATAAATACAATAGATACGTTTTTAAATTCTGTTAACTAGACTGCACTGTATAACTTGTCGTTAATAAGTAAATGATTTTATTATATTGCCTAATGTTTTTGAATACACGAATCAAATGTGCTTTTTAAAGAATCTTTTAGAATGTCATTTAAAGCACCAACACAAAAAAAAATGCAACTTTATTAAAAATAAGATACAGAAGATGGTCTCTGTTACATTTAATACTTTCAGAATCTATCATACATGGTTTGTTCACTCGCAGCGAAGACGTAATCTCGAAACTTCCATTACTCGCTCCATCCAACCTCTGTAACAAAATCAATAATTGTACAAAGCCACAATCTAACTAGACATGATGCTACAACTAAACAGAACTAACTCAGCTACAACATTATCTCTAACTAGTCACATATCCCGAATATTTTTTGTAACAGCTTCTAGAGATTAAGCTAATTTAATAGCAAGACGCCCACCAATGCGTTTGTTTATATAATATACATATTACAAGAAAGGATATCTACACAACACAACATTAATAAAATGGGCACCTTAGCCGCCTTATTTTTCTATCATCTATAATTTCTTTCATTCTAAACACACTAACATTATCATTCATCGACCAAACGCTACGTTCATGTGAGTAAAATCTCAAGGAGCAAAGTCAGTACTACAGTCTGTTTAGGTTTTCCTGCTATAAATGCTATAGCTGCTAGATCTTTCATATTTGGCAATACCACATAACAACGTCACCTACTCCCCTTGTCACTTACCACCAAATAAACCCTGTGCTTACCTCCTTCAGATTATATAATTCACCCTTTTATCATATCATTTTACGTAACCTCTCAGTTATAATAATACTTTATAAAACAAATGTACAATAAAGAATATTAAAACGAGTATAAGTCAAAAACAGACTAGAAGTTTTCTCAAATGAGTTGTCCACAGCTGGACGTAGACCAAAATTGGAGATTATTGCTGTACTCGCGATTTAAGATTTTTTTTTAATTCGACGTCATTTAATTTTAATTGACAAATACATCAAATTATTGGTCAAATGTATTGGTTAAAATTTTTACTTAATGGAAATAAGCTATACATTTTTAATTTAAAATTATGGCAATTATATATACAATCAAATTAGTTTATTTATCAAACTAATTATTATGCTTTGTTACAAAACCAATTTATTGCGGGAACAAAACGATCTAACTTGTTGGTGAAATGAATATTCAAATATTTTAATCTTATTTAGGCAGATTGTTAGAGAAGT
>DWLS01003862.1:0-14961 GCA_018246255.1 Pachliopta kotzebuea | reverse complement strand
GGCAGTAAGTTGTCATGAATTTCACGGGCAGTTAAATGAAAATTAGGCCGTAGATTGTGACACTTATATTTTGGCTTTCAAATCTTGTCAGCTGGAGTCTTTCCAAGGCAATAGAAATATAATATGGAGATGGTTATTAGATAGTTGGATCCTAAAAAAAACTTGCCATCAGCAAACTCTATAACATGGTGCCCTGAAGTCATATCTAAATCTTCATGTTATTACGAAAGACTTCGGCAACTGCCCCAAAAAGGAAATTAATTATTGATATCCAACTGTATGAGATAAAGGTTATTAGTTTATGCTATACTATATAATATCGCATATCGTTAACAAAAATACGCTTTAGCTATATACAATCTATTAACATTGACAAAATTAAAAAAGTTTTAAGCTTATAATGAAAAAAACGATACTCTTAATATGTAATGTTCTTTATATTTATTATTTAAAGGACAACGAAGAGCATGCAGTTTTATGAAATTCCCAATGTCTCAAAACTACCAAGCCGTCCATTTAACAATTCATTAAAGCATTCTTGAAGCAGCTTGTCACCGCTAACTGACAGAAGCTGGACGGCTAATAGAAAGTTGTAACAACGTTAAACCGTAATGCAAAACTCTAGTATTTAACAGATTCCAATGTAGCATTCAATAAACGGACGTAAATAAATTCAAGCGTTGGTAAATAGGAGTGAATTACTGCATCACCTTAAATTAAACCGTATTTTGTCACAAGCCTATCTCTATTTACACATTTAGTACCTAGGTGCTATCTCGCAACAGTATTGCACATAATTTAGGTCGATTTCCTTCAAACTCGCGGCTCCGCTGCACAATAATAGAACTATTATTATTTATGGCCGAGCAATTATTAATAAGTTTATGAAATTTATTAATTTATTTTAGTACCTGTAATTTTCGATGAATGTTGATATTTCAAGAGAAATTACCAGTAATCGCGTTCATGACAACAACATGAACATTTGAAATAATTACCGGCTGCTGTGTATCCCGCGTTGCAAGTTTAACACCACAGAAACTATCATTAATTCAAGGTTTTGAATAATTGTTAGTACAATTCGCTTTATCTATAAAGCTGCTTTGTTTACTAATCTAAAAAATTAGACATTTCGCCTGCATTTGGAAATAATTTATAAATAAACTATTTATCTTATCCAAAAACTGCCCCTATCTTCTTCTCATGTACTAAATGCTTTAGGGATGTCATTTTATAATTTAAACACGAACAATGATTCAATTTAAGTTATCCATCATTTAGTTAGATCATAATACGATTAGAAGCATTGATGTATGCTCTAAGCGTTTTATTGCGGAACTTGAATAGAATAATGTTGGTATATTTAAGCAGTTCCAACAACGATTATAACGTCATGCATGTCGCAAACGTCTCCACTCGTCCGTCGTCAAGATTATCTTAGGTTTCGTCAATCTCATACAGGTCCTGACCGACAATAGCCCGCGGGTAAGTCATCGACCTACTTAACCTGTTCTTGGCTACTGTTCGATCTTTGTTTCAATTGCATAAATACGAACACAGCACGCAATTGATTAATCGATCGTACACTACAAATGCATCTGTTACAATTTTTTTATTCAACAACATCTGTATGCTAAGTAATTACTACATTATTACTTTTTTTAATACATAGATATATGATAAGTATAATTTTCTTATAAAACAAATAGGATCTGCATTTTAAACTATTTGGCTTGGATTCGATGTAACTTGATAATTATTGTAGAAAGCAAAAGGATTGTAAAGACATCTTTTCACACAAATTAAAATATTACTGACAATATTATTCATTAAAATCTAACAAACACGAAATAAACATGTCTATTACATTATTTATTACGTTTTACCTGCCCTCATGTTATGAGCAAAAAGCAGCAAGTGTTAATATTTCACCCAGGCAGCAACATTTCGTATAAGGCGAGTACAAAGTGTGAATGAGAAAATAAACGGAGATAAATAACAAAAAACTCCTTGTATAGCTTACAGAAAAAGCGAGTTTGCGCGAAGGCTGCCTCTCACAATTAGCCCAGCATCGATCCTGCAACCACCTGACGAGCCTGACCCACATTCCCTTCAAATTTATTACCCGCCCGGGTGGCTAGAGGCGCGCGTACGTTTTATGCGTTTAGTGCATTGTCGATAGTTTATATTCAGCTAAGTACGATGGATAATTTCTAAATTACGATGTTTGTTTACGTTTTATAATATCCATTAAATTTCTTTTAAAATTCATTACCAACTTTTGATGAAGATAGTTCACTCTCTTGTTGAAGAGTCTGGTGTTGACCAAACTTCAGTTTTTTAGAAACTATAATACATCTACTTTTCGAGGCATTTTCTTTTTTCTTAAAATTTAATTTCATTGCTAATCATACTTAGATATAAAGCATCTCGTGTCTCACAAATTTCGAAAATTTAAGATTTCATCATCGTTGTATGTATTTTTATAAGTTTCTTTCTTTGTGAACATCGAAATTACGAAGGTTTTTATAAATTTTGCTGTATACCTTTGATCAATGCCATATACATTTTTTCTATCTACATCTGTTTTTACTATTTAAAAAAGACTTCTGTAAATCGTTCAAGTTCCACATTACTTTTACCAACAGCAGAAATTGTTTTTAATTCAACCGTCATGTCTTCGCCACTGTATTATATTTTTAAATTAATTAGAGAATCGTGTCTCCTTGCGTGTCTGTACGTTTCGCGTGATTATTTCTTAATGAACAACAAAGTTATTCATTGGGCAACAGCACTCGCGTTTAAAAAATGTACATATTATTTTCTCGTAAATTTCATAGGAAATCGTTGCAATGATCTATTTTAAAGTTTTTATTAACATTAATTACAAAACTAGATAGTATCATTAAAACTCAAGGCTAATTGTCATGGATTTGATCCATTTTTAAAGAACTACTAAAAATAATCCCAACCTTTTATACCTTAATGAGAATGTAAGATATTATTTCAACACGCATGTTTGTTGTTGCTTTATATTATTTGGAAACACTGCGTTATATTTCTTTCCACTTTGAATTCTCAGTAAAAGTGATTAACTTCCATTTTATATTAAAAATAGAATTTCAGATATATAGTTTCATACTGTTTGTGGGGTGAAAGGGGTTTCACACAGCAACTCACGGGATTCAAACCAACCTCACGTGCCCGTGTTACACCCTGCTAATCAATAAATAACTCTCTGGGTCCTCATCAAAACGCATTAGGTTAGCTTGGTAGGAGACGGTACAAGTCCCCCTTTCATTGGAGGAGTCCTGTCTAGCAATGGACGTTTATTGACTGATAAAGAAGGAGTTTTATACTATCAGGCGTTATAGTGTCTGCTTCTGAAAAAATTGTCCTTTAATAAAGTAATACCATTGCCTATTAATCACTATTAATATGGTAAAGGAAGCTAATCAATATTATACTCGTAACGATATCGTTGTAACCTAATCTATTCTCTCTATAAGTGATTATATGGCCTTATCAATTAGAGCTAAGAGTACAAAGATATCTTACGTATCTGTTTAAGGGTTATCAGCTTTCCCTTTAAGCTTAGGGCTCTTGATAAAATTGTTGTTGCCTGCTAAATCGATAGTTGAAGCGCTAATTCGATTTATTTGCTCTGAAACTGGATCGTTTGAATAATGTTCGACACTAGTTACGGTGCTGTAACGTAGCGCATGCGAATTTGTTGTTTTAACAGCTCTGCCATGTTAATTTAATCTAGCTGATAGAATTTTGATTTCTGATATTGTGTACTTATCATATTTTGTAATATTATTATATTGTTTAATAACTTGATCATAAAAGTAATTGATATTTAATAACGTTTTAAACTCAAGCAAATTTAAATTTTTCAAAGAAAACTTAAACTACATAAAATTTCTAAATTTATGCCATTAGGTTTTAAGGGAATTATGGATCAAAATACAACTCAGCATACTAATCTTTAATATACGACAGTTAATACAACTTAATAATAAAAAATATATTAATTCTGAAGTTAACTATATGCAAAACATAACCTCAATTATTTTTAAGCATATTTAGTATAGTAGAAAAATGCTCAAAAGAACATTTTAACTTTCATTTTTGCTCCCAAAGTTTCATTTCACAATATTAAACGAGTATTATACAGGAATTTGTCAATTTCGTATACTTTGACTAATTTAGACCGAATATTCAAACAATCGCAGTGATTTAGTCGCTTGATGTAATAAATAAAACGGTAATGTTTATTTATTAGTTTAAACAAAGGCCATAGAGTGCTATCGGATAAAACAAATATCTCCTTCGTTACCATATTTGGGCCCAGGATATTTTGATTGGCAGCAGCATATAAATTAGAAATGCCACAACAATCTGAATATATTTGTGGTAATTACGGGTAACGTCTAAAGATTTACAGTCTACCTTCTCTTGATTTCGTTTTGTTTACTGAAATGTACCAGAAATGAGACGCTGAGACTTTACCTTAAGATCCCAGTAATTTAATTTACTACAAAATCCTTCAAACTGGAGAGATATATATTTGAACATTTCACCTATCTTGACAGCATTCGGCAACAAAGACAAAACTCCAGTAAAAATGAAGTTTCATCATCAGATGATAGATATACACCGCTGGACATAGGTCTTACCCAATAATCGGGTTACCCAGAATTTAAGCCAACTATCACCACGCTAGCTCAATGTGGATTTGAGAGAAGCCAGAGCCTGGTTTGTTGATTAGCAGAATGTACCGAGAGCTGGTGAAGTTGGCTTGAATCCCGTGAGTTGTGTGGTACAATTTACACTCGATATTGTGAAATGTATATCAAAGAAATTATAAATAATTTTCATAATTTTATATGACGGTGAACATCCAAGTGACGGTAACATAAAAATGGTTATTTATGATCTTTACGCGGATTACCTTGCATACCAAAAATTATGTAATTAATTTATCTTTTCTTCTCTTCGTTATGTATATTATAGAAATTATAAATATCGCATTTGTATCATACTTGATGTCTGTTTTGCTGTCTGTATATTGCGTGCGCGTTTGCTCAGTGCGAGCGAATCACACTCGAGATATTTGTCCAACCTGGAATTTATTTACACAAGAACTTGCAAGTATTACAACCGCGCTTCTGTATTTGCGCAGACACTTCGCGCTTTACAATGTTCTGAATACACGAGGCCTTTTGAATTGAAGTTGGAGGTAAGATAATTGATCCATCATTTGATATGTATTCATCTCTCTTTGCATGTAAAACTTATCCTTAAGTTGTAATAAAAGTGAGGAGGAAAGATGTATTTTAATTTGATGGTAGTTAAGAAGTTATCAACAACGTCAAACATAAATCTAATGTTGTATTAAGTAACAAAGGGTCAATACAATCATTATTACTCGTCTACTGGTCTCTGTCGCAAGTGACCCTTTGGGTAGGTATCACCGCAGCTCCTATTGCAGCTGACAAACAGTACTGTGGAAATGTTAGTGTAATCCTATTTGGAATGTTTTGTATGCTAGTAAATTACTGAGGAGACGAGACTTAATACCTTACGTCTCAAGCGTTGAGCACAATGTGAAGCTGTAAGCATATGTGTTGTAAGCGTATCACTTATCATCAGGTGATAGTCTTGTTCGTCTCGTCGCGTAAATAAAAATCTTTAAGTGTTATTATTATATATTTTTTTTAGTATATAAGAAAAATGTGACCTAGAATTAAAAAGCTTAAACTTTAAATGCTACTCTTTTTTACTGTATTTACATTAGCATTGAGCAGTCATCAAAAGGTTTAGACTTGTGGTCAATATTTTGATAAGTTATAACTTTACTTTTATATCTAGTTTATTAGATTTACGATCGTTGTAAAATTGATAATAAATCTATTGTTTTTTTTCGTACAAGCTGTATGTGGCGAGGAAAGGTTGTGTTTTCGTGATGAAACTACAAAGCAACGGCCACAAACACCGTGCGTGTCGTGTAATCGCTCGCCTACACCGCGGATGAATGGACCGCGCTTGCATAAATCACATCGCCAGAGTCAACCCTTGTAGTGTCGAGTTCGAACCCGGGACTGGATTAGCATTCACAACATTCTGACATCCTGTAATCGTTTGTTCTCTAGAATTAGTTACGTTTATATGAATAAAGTGACAAGTGACAACTAGATTAAAATCGTGCTTCGTAAGTATATTAACAATTATACTAACACTACGTTGTTATGTGGAAGCGTATCATTTACCATCAGATGAACGACTTCCTCGTCTTGACGAATAAAAAAAAAATATTTACATTATCTATTTCTATTTAGCGCTAAGGAATTTTTTTGATTGTTTGTAGGTCTAAAGGCGAAGGAGTTATTGTTGTACTAATAGTATTACTAAACTTTCGGTCTAGTCCTAGCCTAAAATTACCTTTGAATCCGCAATACTTAACCGAAATTAAATAGCAACCTTTTATCCAATCTATAAGGCGAGGAGACGGGTAAGGCGTTAACCTGATGGTAAGTGATACGCTTGCCCATAACGTGGTGCTGGTTAAGATGGTATACATAGCACCACATTGCGCTCGTCGCTTTGATACATAAGATATTGTGTCTCGTTACCCAAGCAATTTCACTAGCATACAGCACCCTTCAAACTGGAATACAGTATTGTCTGCATAGTACGATTTGACGGTAGGAATAGTAACTGCGATGGTAACTAGACGGTCTCCGACAACGGAAACCTACCACCACTGCTTTACTAAAGTTCTTCTTAAAGTGCCTTTTGTTTATTGGAGGTTGGTCATGAGATTTGAAAAGTTAATATTGTCAAATCATCACCATCGTCAGTCCATATATGTCCACTGCTAGACATTTGTCTTCTCTAATAATGAGGATCTCCGATAATTTCCCACTACGCCAACTCAATGCGGGTTGGAGAAAAGCCAAAACCTGATTTTTTGATTAGCAGGGTATACCGAGAGCTAGTGAAGTTGGCTTGGATCCCGTGAGTTGTGTGGACCATTTATACTCTGTATTGTGAAATGATATCAAAGAAATTATGAATGATTTTCATAATTTTATATGACGGTGAACGTTCAAGTGACGGTAGCATATAAATGGTTATTTACGATTTTTATGCGGATTAGTTACACCAGTAATACTGTTTTAACGCGCTTCACATCGGGCCGAGTGTAGGCGGACGCGCGTTTCCACCACGTATCTAAATGGACAGCGATGCGGAACATTTAGATAGCAGCCAGCATGATGGACCGCCGGTTTCCCAACGCTCGGCGGTCGAGGAGATATACATACATACATCCAGTTCGCATCCGAATCTTTGATTTAATTAACGGACCTAACACCTTACGTGTACATAAGAGAACAAATTATAAATGGAATTACGAGACAAGGACAAACGTAGTAAGAAAGACCGGAGAAAAAAGACATACGTAAGATATTATGGCGAAAATGCGGAGAAATTCATTGAAGAGGCGATGCACGAAAGAGGAATAAGAACAATGTACGAAGAATAAAAGTGTGAAACATAATATGAGGGATGATAGCGAGATAGTAAGAAAAGATAAAGGAAGGCAATGAAAAGAGTAGGAAGAATAACAGAAAATTAAGCTCCTTGCCCAGATCACGAAGGGGAACGCATTAAAAAACACCTTACGTCTCAATGCGACAGCGAGTTATAGTGCTGTGTGTACCATCATAACCAGTGCCGCATTATGGGTATGCGAATAACTTACCATCAGGTGAATGTCTTGCTCATTTCGTCGAATTAAAATTAAAAATTACAGTCGTTAAAATAACAAATTATTAAAAAAATATATCTTTGAGCGTCGTTAAAAAACTGCTGAGAGATATTCAAGTCAAAGAGCACAAGAATTTTTTTATTCCATGAGACATGCGAAACATTCACCTGATGGTAAGTTATACTCTGCTCATAACAATGTGGCGCTGGTTAAGGTGCTATACACAGCACCACATTGCGCTCATCATCGTAATAGTTTCTTTTCACCACACACATAGCACCCTTCAAACCGGAACACTGTAATGTTTGCATATTACTGTTCTGGCGGCAGAAGTAGCTGGGGTTACGAATAAAAAGATAAAACGGAGCATATATGTACATACAATTTTTATTGTTTTCTTATCTATAAACTTTCAAACTATTTAAAATTTTTGTATACTATTACTTTAGATTACGTCTTGCAAAAAAGTCGCAGGTTCGAATCCATAATTCAGTAACTGTCATGAAATATTTTCAAGCGGAAGCGGAAAGATTTGCTGGAATGATATCGAAACTTAGCACTATTTAGATATTTTAAAGTTATACTTCTAACCATTAGGTTATAATCCATGAACACAGTAGTATATCTGTAATTTTATATAAGCAAATGTTCACTTACTTAACCGGAAACGCGTTAATCTAATGTTTATTCAGGCGCGTAATGTAACCCACTTATCTCTGCTGGAGTTAGAGCGGGGGAGGAGGATACAGACGACGAAGGGGCATACGATTCCGCACTCAATCCCATTAATCCCTGTTAGCTGCTATCCGACAATTAAACAGAGTTGGAGCAATAAAGTTTACTTAGCAGGTGTTGCCAGTACCCGCTGTAAGTTATCTAGTAACAGACGAGATCGCCTGATACGGATCGATGTGTAATCGAATTACATTCGCATCGGTGGATTCGAGTCAAGTGATAAGAACTCTTCACCGACTCGCGATAGATAAGGTTCCCCTTATTTAACTCTTTAGAAGTGAACATGTGATTGTATCTTTTATCTCTTTTCTTTTTATGAAAACAAGCTTGAGAATACAGCATATTTACTTTTATTGGTAAGTAAAAGTTTTTACATTCAATAAAGGTTGTTAACGTACCTGTAGTACAAGATAAGATTAGTGTAAATATATTTAGTATAACTGCAATTATCAAATTAAACAACGAAAAATAATTAGGGGAAAACAAAACAACAAAAAAGGAGAAACACTAAAGACAGAAAAAAAACCCTAGGACATTCCCACCTGGCAGAGTACAAAGCAAACTTATGGCTATTGGCTTTGTGTAACTGTTAATAAAAACATAAGACATAAGTTTATGAGACTTTGCCAATATGTATCTAAAGGTCATAAATAAAAATAAATAAGCCACAACAATATTTAAATATATTATAGGTCTAGTCAACAAATGCAAGGAACATGTAAACAGAGTGAGTATAATACAATGCTAGAATAAAACTGTACATAAATACAAAAATAATTATAAATATATACAATAAACACTTAGTAATATAAGAGGCTAAAGAAGGAAATAACATATCTAAAATAGAAAGCAGAAAAGCAATAAGAAGAAGAGGAAACGTCAATTGTACTATAACCTTGAGTTAGCAACGACAGGAGAAATAGTTAAAAAGAGAATCTGTAGCTGGTCCCTTACAATTTACAAATGAAAAATAATCATCATTAAACTTATGTCTTTATATTTCTTCTTTTAAAGTAATTCTAATTAATGTAAATCTGTATTAAATACTTCTTTTATATGAAACTTCATGCCTATGCCTCTTATCCTCAACGATGAAGTTTATGGGAATGATCATGTTGGCACTATTGCTATCTGTAGACTGTATATAGAAAATTGTATATAGCAATTGATTTAGAATAATAAGTCGGTGGATTCGTCGAAATAACATACGATTACATTAATGTAAACGGTTTTGAAACTCCTAATAAATATACTTCAGTCTATCCACTGACGGACAAACAGTATTGCGTACGTTTTACATTGATTGTATGGGAGCGTATTGACTTTCAAATCTAAGAGACCGATAGCTCATTAAAATCGCCACGCAAAATGAATGTATTACCATTAACAAATGAATTACAAATTTCACTTCCACGTTCAGCGGAGTCCGACAGGTTGAAATCGTTGGGAAATTCAATGAATATACAGTAATCAAGTATCAGCTGATGGATAGTGAACATATCCTTGACGGAGCATAGAACCAATGATTCGAACGACAAAATATAAAAATACTATTTTCTGTCTTCATCGCGGAAGTTTTTCCGACATGAAAGATAAAAACTAACAGTTACGTTACCGGAGAGATTGATTTTAATTGCAAACCCAAATCTGAATATTTAGGTGATTTGTTTTTTTATAAACATCTCAAAAAAGAAATTCCTCTAAAAGGAGTATTAAGTATACATATTAAAATATTCCACAAAGGTATAGACATAAAGCCCAATACGATTTACCGTCCTAACTTGAACGTCGTCTCGATATAATTAAGTAATTACTTCGCATTAACTTCACTGCATATAAAAAAATGTATCACCATCATCAGCATCAGCTCACCTACACAGCCTGTCAATTACCCAAGCTTGATAGCTTTAATTTTCTTAATGTCATGATACGAAACAATAAATACGAAATGTCAATGGAATACGGAACTTGTTATTATCTCGAATTATTGTAATCGATTCTCTTTAATTAATTCCTACCGCGTTAAATAGAGAGCGTTATGAGGAACGCAGATACGAGATAAATTATATACGCTAACTTATAATCCGAGCTATTTGTATGTCTAAGGTTTATTTTCTTGTACCAAAAATGTTTTATGTTGCTTATGTTGCAGCCGGTAAATAGTACTGAGCAAATGTTACTGTGTTTAGATTTGAAGGGTGTTCTTACACCTTACTCGATCCGACGCCTCCTCGAATAAGAAAAGAAAGTATGTTGTCTTGACAGTAATAAATCATCATTTAGTCATAGACATGTTACATTTCAGACAAACTGAATCTAGTACCGTGCATACTGATAATCTGTCAGCTGCATTATGATACAGCGCTGCACAGTGGAGCCGAAGGTTTCGTCTATTTCCACAATGTGACGTCTTATTTCGTATTCAATGCGAGCTCACGAATAAATACACCAGCAAACGCTCGATGACATGTTACGTATTTATTTACCCGATTTACTGCTACCAACTGTTTTCATTTCATGTACACTTATATTCAAGTGAAAGTCACGATTCTTTTTATTTATAACCAAAACCTTATAATTTTAATAAAGACGGTTGTAATTCAATGATACATAAGCGAATATCACTACAGGAATAGACTCCTTCATCAACATTCATTATGATTTCAAATGGAGCAACTTTTTGTTGGTTTTTAGTTATATTATCAAAAACTTTAAAATGGGGCAAGTTTTGGTGAAACAACAAGTTATTTTAAATGAGTGCATGCCACACCTTTTTCCAACTTGACATTTAAGGTGTTAATTCTCAATGAACGCGAAGTAATAAATAATAAACTTCCGTATAATTAAGTAAACTAAATGACAATCTTCTTATATTATACTATCATGTATCTTCTGAAGGTAATGATGCTAGTGAAATTACTGGTGTAACGAGATAACATCTCATGTTATGAGACGACTAGCGCAACTTGGTATTATGTAAATATCCTTCGTACCACACACTAAACACGTTGGGGATTTTGTTTGTATTCACGGAACCAATTAATTGTTAGTTAACTAAAAGACCGAAAGAATGATTATGGATCATCTAAAAAACCTTACATCATTTATACGATTTTAATAGCCACTGAAAAAAAGAACCGAATAATATATTAACAGAAAGAAAAGAAAGGTTTTACATTACATACGGTCAGTATTCCGAGCTGAATTCAAACGTCAGATTTTCCATCTGCCTGTCAATAAAGAGCAGAGAATGGGGTCCCCTTTTGCAAAAAGGAAAGAAGTCGATGCGCCGTTATCAAATATTAGCATACAAAGTCTCCTGTCGTGACGGAAAAAGACTAAAGCGTTTGCGGTCTGGAAAAAAAAAACTACATCGAAATACATTTTGTTCCCGCCACTCACAAACGCGGGGTTATTGGAGATCAAATGCAAAGTTTCTCTGTTGACAGCGCTATGTTTAGAAGTTATTTTATTGTCAGCTTTCTCTGCTACTGTAGCAGCCTCAATACTGTGCCTAGATATACATACATTCCTAGTTCGATTCCGAGGCCAGTTATTAATTGAAATCTTCTCCTTAGTCTACTTCTATAACATCATTGCAATTGTAAACTTCTTCGTTACTATACTAGTAAGGGTTGTAACATTATTAAAGACAAATTTTAGTTTTATCATCATCAGCCGCTAAACGTCCGGGTCATCTCCCACGTGGTATCCCAATGCAGGTTGGTAGGGAGTCAAAGCCTCCTTTGTTGATTAGGTGGCAGCACTACAAGGTGAGGTTGATTGAGTCCCGTGAGCTGTGTGGAACCTTTTACATATCAAAAATTATATCCTTAATTTATTTACATTTTAAATACAATGATTACAAAAGGTAGTGATTTCTGTACAGCTGCACAATATCGTGGCATTTTAAATACGCCCGAGCCTTTTTCAGAGATCCTCTGCAGCTGATTGCGGCTCCGCGGAATGGAGATTTAACATTTCGTGATGATGTTCTGAAATGATATTTATAATTCAGTTTTGTTCTCTCAACATTCACTTGATTAAACATATTTTACTGTTACTCGACTGCATTAATGCCTTTAGTACACTTGTTCTCTTTACATGAACAGCCCATGTAATTTCTACCACAACTAGGACTTCAGGCCTTTTCCTAAGGTGATAAAGTAAGCCGTTTACCCAATACGCAAATATATAAAAACTGTTATTCTTAACTATGTCAGTTTCTTGATGATGATATCCTTCACAGGAAGCTTAAACTTATTGAGGATTAAACCAGCATTATATAAATAGGCTCTATTAACACTAGACCTACCCCTTTAAAAAATTATCTATTCTTACTTGTCTAGAATACAATTTATTTAAGCCAAACCGTATTTATTTATACACGCATATCTTCAATTATATTAAATAACATCATACAAACAAATCTTACGGACATGGAAAGCTCGTTGCTGCAACCTTTCATTAACCAATTCCTACTTTTTTATAGAATGCGGCTGAATAAGAAAAAAGAAACCGTCTAATAACAGTGATGCAACTGGTATCGATATACCGGAGCAAATTTAAAGGCAACGATATAACCTTACGCGTATAACACAACGTGGAATCCAGAATACCGTTTTTAATTAAACTCAGCGGAGTCGGGTGCGCAGGCGCACTCGCGTCAGAAAGTATTAAGCTCTAAGAGGGCGGCGGGAAATTGCAGAGCCGCTTCCTCCTCATGTTCCTTCTCAGAAAACCGACTAAAATAATACGCTTTACGTATTAACTTTAGATTGTTCCCTTGATATTTTAGATTTGACAAAAAGGTTATATACTTTTTTATGGCAAGTCAAATCGTTTTGGTAACCGCAGCAGATTTTATGAAAAGGCCATTAACGAGATATTATTTTTACAATATAATAACATTTATTATTTTGTTCATTAATGAACTATAAATTTTATTACACCGTGAAGCAACTAAATTTTGGTCTTTAAAGACAAGGGGTAAAAGTAAAATAATAACCCTTAATTCATTTTTAAATATGTACATTAATTCTGTTCTTAAGAACTAATAACACAAGAAGGGCTTCTGGTGGTAAGTTATAATACTGCTCGTAATAACGAAGCGCTGTGAGGAATATTTACACAGCTCCATTTTATGCTCATTGCTACCGACCCTATCCAACTGTCAAATATTTAATTCGTTTAGAAATTTCCTTAAAGCATTTCTATTGACACTACTTAATTGAAATTCCTTTTATAAACAAAGAGTTGAAATGGGCTAAGGCTCGTCTCTTCGAAAATGGCCGACGGTGATGGGCTAAACGGGCCCCCTCCCGGCTCCCCGTCGACGTAACGTATTAAAATGTAAAAGCGGAGCCGGACAGCCGGTTACCTCTTGACATGCAATTTTCGGACGTTCATTTATCATGCGATGAGAGACTGTAAAGTCCTAGCAGGATCTACTCATAAACATCGATAATTTCACAACAATATTATGTGTGGTCGAATTTAAACTATATTATCATATGATAAAAGTAATTTAATGTTATTTACATAAAAAAACATTCAGTCATTACCATTAAATAGTTATATACACTAATTTTACTTCACGCGTTTTGTGTTAATATTAAAAATCTTTAAAACACCCAAGATTGATGTTATAAAGATAGGCTTATTACCATCTAGGTAGTTATCACCGCAGCTCCTATTTCTGCCGACAAACAGTAATATGCAAACATTACTATATTACGGTTTGAAGGGCGCTGTATACTAGTAAAATTACTGGGGTAACAAGATTTTTTTTTTCGAATGATGTCGATGCTTTCGGCCACTGTTATGGCCGCGAAAGCTTCATCGGACCCTGAGCTCGCGGATCCGGACTCCGCGAGCTCGAAAGTATATATTTATATATATAAATAATATAATAAAAGGGAGAGGAGAGAGACAAAGGAAGAGGATTTGGGGAAGGAGGAAGAGGTGAGAAGAAAAAAGGGAGACTTAACACATTATGTTTTAAAGCGACGAGTTCAATGTAGTGTTGTGTATATCATGAGCATGCCACGATTATATGGGCAAGCGTATCTACCATCAGTACCTCTCTGTACAAAAAAAATGTAACCTTTTTTACATGACTATGAATAATCGTTAAAAAATTATGATAGCATAAAAAATAATAATTCAGGTTTTTATTATAATAATAATTAATAATAAAGTGTTAAATAAAACTGTTATACATTGTTTTTTTTTAAATTTGCACAGAAATTCCATCGACAATTGGAGCTATTTTTCGGACGGCGCCGCCGCGCGTCGAAACAATTAATCTCCGCGTTTTCGGCCGCGACCTCTGCGAAGGGCGCGCGAGTTAACCAATTCGCAAATTATGGCAACACTTTATAATAAACATGCTATCTTGACTAATCGGAATCACGAAAACTTGATTAATCATAAACAATCATAAAATT
>DWLS01003861.1:0-14963 GCA_018246255.1 Pachliopta kotzebuea | reverse complement strand
CGGCCAACCGGATATAGGATCAAAAGTCACCAAGTACCTTAATGGAGGATATTTTTGATATCTTTATTAAAGTAAAATGTTCCTCGTCACAAAATATATTTTTTACGTACTTCCGGTTCCGGCCGATCTACCGGAAGTTGTCCAATATCTGTATACCTATATATAGATCCTGTATAGATATATTGCAATATTGGCAGTGAGAGGAACGGCGTTACACAGACACAGCGTTTATTAGATATTTAAAATAATTTGAAATTTTAAATCTTAGTACATATATTGTTATAAATATTTTCGTTATTAGATATTATTATAAACTATATCGATCATGTTTTACTTCCTGTATACATCTTGCAAGTAGCACCAGCTCGCTTTGCTGCTCCATAACGACCCCGCGCGAGGTTAATGGAGCGGTGTTCAATTTGGCGTTGATGGATTACACTACTGGTTGAAAAATAATTTATTTACGGGCCCGCCGATGGCCTGCTTTCAAAAATAACACTCATCATTATTGACTGAATCCACACTAACCCAGAAGCTCTGCAGCAGGTCAACATTCTGGAGCAACGATATATAAACCGTATAATATATTCTTAATGCGAACAGAGAATGATTGGAGTAATAGATATGATGACGTCACAGAGAAGATAGAATATAATATATATAGAAATACAGGATTATTTGTCCTAGACTAAGATAATCACAATCTTCTACCTACGTGTCCAGGGTTACTTTGGCCATTTTGCCTGGAGACAATCAGAAAATTGGTATTGACGGGTGTAAGGGCCCCTAATCATCAGTCAGTATCATCAGCCTATGAATATAAGCATCCCCCAATAATAGCAAGTTTTGGGCCATTTTCCACCACACTGGCCCAGTCTGGGTTGGCGGGAATTCAGACCATCTTTCATTGATTAGTGGGATGCAAAGTAGGTGAGGTTCTCTTGGGTCCCGTGAACTATTCTGTAAGATCCTTTACAGCCCTGCATTAACTGTAAAAATTGTGTGACTTGACCTGAAAACCCTTTTCATAAATTAAGACAAGGTCTGAAAATATCTGATACATAAAAGAAGTAATACTTAAAGGTTACGGGATATATGTAACTTAATGTTTAGCCGTTGAGAGCAAACAAGAAAAGGTTGTAGTAATATCTTTAATAGACTTTAGATTTGATGTATATACTCTTTGTTGTTACATTTGAACGATCAACCTTGACTATTCATTCAATTATTTACCTAATTTTCTTATACAAGCCTTTAAAAGAAATTAGAAAGAAAATGGAATTTTGTTATAATATTACTTTACTATAGCAAAGTAATTTTATTTTTGATTAAAAGAGGGAGACGGTAACCTGATGGTAAGTGATACACTTGCATATAACATAGCGATAGTTAAGATGGTATACACAGCAAATATATAGTTAACTTAACTATATATACTATTTGAAAATACTGTGATGTTATTTACGATATACACCAGTATTTTTTTTAATTTAACGCAACGATAAGACCAGCGAAGAGTTCACATGGTGATAAGTGAAACGCTTGCCCATAACTTGAATCTAGTAGAGATAGTATACAGAACCACATTGCGCTCGTCGCATTAAGACGTAAGTTTTTAAGTCTCATTACCCCAGTAATTTCACTAGCATACAGCACCTTTCAAACCGGAACACAGTACTGTTTATGGGCTGCAGTAGGATCTACACCGTCGTAGCAACCACCGTAGCAATCATCGTAGCGTAATATAATGTATACTGTAATATACAAATTGGAAGCTATACTGTAATATAAAAATTTGACGGGAGTGGAAGACCAGAGAAGGTCAGTCACAACACTTGGAGACTTCAGAAAAGACCTGGCTTTTTTGAAGGTCCTGTAGTCATATGGGTGAATAAGTAACGGCTTTCCCACATTAGTATTACCAATTGATAAGTATCTTTCAATATCCAAACAAGCTAAGCTATACGTTAGCTATGTATGCTAAGCATAAGTAGCTGAAGCTAAAGTTAATACTTTATACATTATTTTAATAGCTACTGTCTTTCAAGGTACAATAATAAACGTATTTCCATTATTAGGTATAGAGCCTTTTAAATTACAAAGATACTTCTTAATCGTTTCAGTCACCAACTCATATTGGAAGACGGGCCAAATCCCCCACTATTGGAAAGAAAGCAATGTCCAACAGTGGGCATACATCGGCTGAGAAGATATATGAAGACTATAGTTAATGAGAAGCAAGACTGTTATTATACAATTAGCAACATTTACGTCGCATACAAATCATTGCGATAATTTCATGTTAACACGTGACATTAATTTACTGCCTGTACACATGGTAATAGTACTCCAATTATATTGTTATCGCAGTGTTGCCATGTTTAACGCTACAATTGGTTAATTTTAAAATTAGTAATTTAAATAAATAAATGAGAGATTGTAAGGGGTTTCACACAACAACGAACGCGATCTAAGACAACCTCACCTGGTCGTTTACTTGAGGCTCTAGCTCACCACTGCTTTGGGCCAGCGTGGTGGGAGACTGCCTAAATCCCCCCACTGGGCCAGGCTAAAATCTAGCAGAGGAAATCTGTTAACTGATGAAGATAATCTCTTCAGCTTTATTAACTTAACAATACAATATTTTGTATTGAAAACTCTACCTAAACTAATAGACTTGGAACATCCACTTAAATACCACGTATTCAAATTAGTAGCATAAGAAAAACCTTTGATGAATGCATCTTATTAAACTATAGGTTTTGAGTTACCAAACACCTTGAATGTCATCCACGTTGTCGGATCGATTTATGTTTAGATCTTTGAAGGGAGCTTATGTTTCACAATGGGAGCTTTCCGTCTGATCATGTAAAGAACCTTTACTCAATAAGGGTCTAAATAAATAAATGTATTTGTAATGTTCCCACTGTGAAGCCTTCTATAAAAAGGAGAGTCGAGATCATTTATCTACCAATATGGCAGTATCCTAAGGTAAACCGGATACAAGGTTTATTTTATTCTACGAGACGAACAAAACGTTGACGCTTACTCATTACAACGTGACGCTGATTGAGATGTTACATACAGCACCACATTGCGCTTATTAACTCGTATGATAGTAAGTTTCGTTACTTTAGTAATTTCACTAGTATACAACATTTCAAACTGGAGTACAGTAATGTTTTCACATTACTATTTGCGATAGAAATAGGAGCTGCGGTGGTACTTAACTCTCCGATAAAGGAGACTTGCTACTAGTATATTTATATGAACCTCTAACTAATAATGATGATAATGAAATACTAACTATAAGTAAAGTTTAATTAGTAACCGATATATATGCAAAGACGTCAATACACGTCACAATTATCTTACATACATATCTAATTAACATAGTAATAGTAGCGGGATAAGCGACCTGTATAGTTCCTAAATTAATCACGTTGAAAATTATACGATTGGTTTTGTGGTGCAGTTGCCGTCGCCTACGAAAGTCCAGAGTTCTATTTTGAGGGTCTTTTCGGCATTGGCTAACTGAGGCAATTATCACTTAATTCCACGTGATTTTTCAATATACAACTTTGATACATGATTTCACATTTTCTCTGCTTCTTAGGATGTACAAAGGTTTTTCAGATCAGAAAGAGGCTATGTTGAAGTTACGATATCTTTTGTATCTTCTATAGTATGGTTGGTAATTGACCTTGAATTACGTCTTATGAAAGTAAGAGCCCAATGTAAGCTGGTAACTTAAAGTGGGCTATTTAATTGCATATGTAGAGTACAAAGTACTACAAACAAATTACATTTAACTAGTATATTAAATATTACTGTTAAAAGGCATATGTTACTGTTAAAAAATATAAATACTACATTTTTAAATATTAGTTCAGTAGCCTTTTTTTTTAAATAAAATGTTACGAATTTCCCAAAACAATTTTTACGAGTTAAAAGCCTTTCATTTACAGTACCGCACAGCCGTAAGCCTCTTTACTTTGTTAAACATTTCGTACTCCCGTTTTCTGATTGATTATTATGTAACGCAATTGGCTTTAAAAAATTGTTTGTATTCATAATATTTTATATTAATTATGAAGTTAATTAAATAATTACTGGTTTATTGCAATATATTAAATTATAGAAATTGCAACATTAAAAATAGCGATACAATTTTCCATAGTTTGAGCTTTATTGGCTTGCTTTTAACCTCTACTTTACACTGTATTTAGTTACTCGCTGAGAATTTTCTTTCTCTTTTTGACAGCTAATTCTTTAATTATGACAAATTTAATATATAAAAGCTGAAGTTGAGTACAAGTATTCTATCTCCATTATTACTCATTAGTCACAATTAGTAGTAGAAATATCTATGATACAATCAAAGTAAATGAGGTAGTACGTCTCAATTGCTACAGACGGTATAGATAAGTACCACCGCAGCGCCTATTTCTACCGCCAAATAGTAATGTGCAAATATTACTGTGCTTCAGTTTAAAATGTTGTATACTAGTGAAATTACTGAGGTAACGAGACTTGTGTATCATACAAGGTAATAAGCGCAATGTGATGTTGTATCTACCATCTTAACCAGCGCTACGTTGTTATGAGTAAGCGTCAACGTTTTGTTCGTCTCGTAGAATAAAATAAACCCTGTATCCGGTTTACCTAAGGATACTACCATATTGGTAGATAAATGATCTTGACTCTCCTTTTTAAAGAAGGCTTCACAGTGGGAACATTACATATACATTTATTTATTTAGGCCCTTATTGAATACAGGGTTTTTACATGATTAGACGGAAAGCTCCCATTGTTAAACATAAGCTCGCTTCAAAGATTTAAACATCAATCGATCCCACAACGTAGACGACATTCAAAGTTTTTGGAAACTCAAAACCTATAGCTTAATAACATGCCATCATCAAAGGTTTCTCGTCAGCTATTCTTTTTAGTTAGTGGTATTTAAAGCGGATTAACAAATACATCATAAAACCTTTTCATTTAACTTCCTCTTGGTTTTGGTAAGGAATATTGATAGGTGCAAATGTATAAAAGTTTCTTTTTATCAGTCTTGTAGTTTAAAGAAATATTATTGTAAATTATCATTTGTACTCCCTCCCCCCCTTCCTGTAGTAAATTGCGTATATCCCCCTCTAATAAAAAGCGTAGGCCCGTTTAAACGATAAAGCAATATCTCCTCGTAGGCAGGTTGTCACATAAATTCAATTTCCCGGCAGGCGGCTAAATGAAGACTTTCCTCGTATTTTCAAATTGTTCCTCGTTACGAAAAACCCGCTGCGGAAAGATATATATTGTTATATGTTCGATTCTACATCTTTGTTATATTTCTTTTGCTGATACTACAAATTATTGGTGGTAAGTCAAAGTAAACAGACGGATTTCAGTATTATTCATAACATTTTAAAGAAGAAATACAATGTATAGGTTTCCTTTATAAATGGTCTTCGCGATTCCAGGAAGGGAGGAAATTGAAGTTCACACTATGACGAGCGCCTAAGTATAGACTTTAGTTCGTAAATATAATGCTATAAATCCTACAACGTGTTCATCATTAAAAACATCAGCTCTTTCTATATAGTTCTTTAATAAATAATTCAAAGTAGACTCTCAAGGTCTCTTGCTACAGATCGTCTAGGTAGGTATCACCGCAGCTCCTATCTGTACCGCCAAATAGTAAAGTGTAAACATTACTACGTTCGATTCAAAAGGTGCTGTGTGCTAGTGAAATTACTGGGGTAGCAAAACTTCTTTACGTCTTAAGGCGACAAGCTCAGTAGTGCTGTATATACCATCTTAACCAGCGATATTCTGATCATGTGTATCACTTATCATCAGTTGAAGACCTTATTCACTTCATCAGCTCGACGAATAAAAATAAATTACTAAAACTAAATACATTTTTTGTAATTTTTTTTATAAGATATTTGATAAGCAAGGCTTTTACCTAATGGTAAGTGATACGGTTGCCTATAACATGACGCTGGTTAAAGTTATATACACAGCAGCACATTACCCTTGTCTTGAGACGAGAGTGATGTGCTTGAGATGAGAGTTTTATGTCTCGTTACCCCAGTAATTTTACTAGCATACAGCACCCTTCAAATCGGAACATAGTAATGTTTACACATTACTATTTGGCGGTAGAAATAAGAGCTACGGCTACTACCTAGACGGTCGGCGGAAACAGAAACCTACATACCAGTAGTAGATATGTTATTACTGCTTTATTTAAATTATCTACATCGTGATTCTATCTGAACGAATAATATATTTTTATGTAGTTTTAAAGGATGACGTTCTCAAATATCTACACAGGATTCTTTTTTATATATATACCTTAATTTTTAAATGAAAGGTCTTTCTAATGACATTATCATTGATTATTGTTGGGAATTGCACCAGTAGCGCCATCTGCAAAGCTAATTTGAATTAAAGTGTCGTCAATTGCGCCCTCTGTGAAGCTAATTGGAACTAAAAGGCTTGGAGAAAGCGACCAATCAACTGGCAATGATTATTAACCAATCAGAAAGAGACTAGTTCCCGCCGAAACGGGATATGAAAGGAGACTGAGTATTCATTCTACTTCCAGTCTCTTGAAGTCAGTTAAAAGTTGCAACTTAACATTATACATTTGTATATGTAGTTTTTATTTTTATCTGAAGCTTAACTTTTATTTCATTATCTTTATATAAGAAAAAGATTAAAGAAACACTATAAATTAAAAGAAATATTTGAAACAAGTCTTTGGTACATCATTTATTTTTATTAAGTATTTACGTTACTGTAGATATCATTAATTAAGTATTAATAGTTAGACTGTAGACGAAGGGGTATGTTTGTTCATATGAACCTTCACCATGACTGACGTTTATTAACGTCATGCAAAATCAACACGGAGAGACGTTCCGCAGTCGCAAACCCGGCGCATATAATGAGGGTACGCGAATATTTTACGTGTCAGCGGCTCCGCTTGAAGCTTAATAATAGCATTGCAACGTCAAATGTTAGCACGAATCAACTTGATATTTAATACTTAACCGGTTTTAGATCTAACTTAGCAAACTGGTTTTAATTTACGCATGTAACTTAGTAAGTAGGTAGTTTTATTTATTCGTAGATCGCTGGTTCGATTCTTGTTTCGAACCCATGTATAGATATAGAAATATACATACAAAAATATTCTATACAATACAAATATATGTATATACACAGAAAATAAATAAAAATAAATCTGTTTATCGATACATATATTTACAAAAATACATATGTATATCTATGTGCATGATATATATACCGTACCGTATAGATATATATTGATGAACAGATTTTTTTTCAATTTACTTTCTGTATGTGAGTGTATGTAAAGTTTAAAAATATGTATGTATATTTGTATTGTATATAATATATGTAATTTTCAAATAGTTTATATGTATATCAATTCCTGTTTTCATATTACTAACAATTTTTTATGCAGTAGTTAGTGTTTTCTTTTTTTTATTCTCTTCTCATACTGAAAGTTTATTTGGTAGAGTGAATGCTTCATAGCATTAGTTCCACCTTTCTGTTAACTGTATTTCTCTTATATACATTTTATTTCTCTTATTTCTTTTGTACACAAAAAGTATAAATAAATGTATAAACTCTTTATTGTTCACATTAAGTTACATACAACTTAACTAAACATATAATCTAAATGTGAACAAAGGCGGCTGTAGCGGTATAAGCGACTGACTACTTTTAATATAGATAAAAGAGTATTATAACCGGGATACGTTTTCACCAACTTCAGCTTCATTCATATTCTTCACCACGAGGAACTGAAGTGGTATTTCATTGTTAATATAAAAAAAATTGTCAGCAATTGTTTGCTGAATGGTTGAGCAATGTGATACGGCTGAAAGGGAACGCCGCTGACGTGTATAATGAGATTGTGCGATGACAGACGTTTTAAATAAAACCTCTGAGCATCTCCCGCGGTATTCGAAGCATTAAGGCATAGGGAATTAGAAAAGAAAATGGTATTTAATGTTCATACAATATATATGAAGATATTTATTATTCGTATATAATATAATATTACGTTATTCACTTTGTTACGAAGGGGATTTTCCGTAAAGAAACCTTGCCTTCTGGAGTAAAGTCAAGGTTATGTTTAGGTTTATACTCACTAAAACCCGTCGGTAGTCATCCTCATCATTTATAGAGGTCATGGGATGACCGTTAGGAACACAACAGTGGCTTCTCTGACGCTGTACTGGCATAGCCTGTCCTGACTGAATCAGGCAGTCCCACGTATATACTAACACGACAGCCGCAGACCACGTCCAGCTATCATCCTCTTTAGATGGCGATGAAAACACTATCCTAACCCACGACCTCAAAGACTCCGTTAAAGTAGGGGAACACCGCGTCGGCTTCATCTCCGAGCGGGATCTTTCCTCTCCCGATCTCGCTCAGCAGTCTCCTTTTATACCATAACAGTTTCACACAAGAAGGCTACGGGCCTCCACTAATAACTCATGGGACCCAAGCAAACCTTACCTGCTCTACACCCTGCTAATCAACAAACGAGACTTTAGCTACCCAGCAACCTACATTAGACGAAGTAGTAGATAACCCAAATCCCCCCACTATTTAGGGAAGCACATGTCTACCAGTGGACGTCTATCAGCTGATGGTGATTGAGATTGTCTCATCACACTCATATCAGTTATTTTATCCTAAAATAAAATAGCACCCATTGTACACTTTATAACGAATTTCCAAGTATAAATTAAGTGTGCATAAAGTTGAACTTTAAAGTTGGAATAGCTGAAGAAACACTGCACGGGGTTTTGTTTACGAACGGTCAGATTAATCTAACGGACCACTAGAGCGCAAACAAATTGTGGATTTGTCTGCAGAGTGATTGCAGGAACGGTGAGTTCAGCACCTCCCACCACCATTAATACCACTCTACCGTACTAGAACAAAGCAAATCTTACAAAAAAGGAACTCTAGTGGTTTAATTAAGTGCTGTGTCGATAAAACTTGACTAAGTCTATGTTAAGTTTAATACCATCTTATACTGAATACGAAGACCGTGTAGGTAGTTACCGTAGCTCCTATTGCAGCCAGAATACAGTACTATATAAACATTACTGTTTATGGTAACGAGACTTAACATACGTCTCAAGGCGAAAAGCATAATGTGGTGGTATGTATACCGTCTTAACCAGCGGCATGTTATAGGCAAGCGTATTACTACCATCACTTGAAAGTCTAACTCGTCTCATCGACAGTCAAATATGGTATAGTTTTTGACTTTAATTTATATAATCGGAAATACACGAAGAATTTTGCTATATGAAAAGGGGTGTAAAGGGTCCCACACAACAACTCAGGGGATCCAAACAAACCTCACTTGCTCAAAGTGTAGCTTCACCCGCAAACGGCTCTCCTCCCATCAACTCGTATTGTTTTGCCATGGTGGGAAATGGCCCAAATCCCCCAACTATGGGGATATGTGTATGTCCAGCAGTGGACGTCTATCGGTTGATGATAAAAGCACTTCATAATGACGATTACGAGAATTATCTGTCTGACTTTGTCTAAGTCACCCAAAACTTAACTAAGTCTAATTTAACGGAAGTAATAAGACAACTGATAATATGAGAGCAGGGAACTTAATGCGAATTAACCTTCATTCAACTAAAGCATTAATAAAGCCTTTGGAAAGATCAATCGAGCCATACTCTCTAATCTATTCGGCGATTGAGAAAACCCTGATAGTCTTCAATACGAAGCTTATTGTTCGATAAAGAGACAGCGTTTCTCAAACTTTGAAAACTATTAGATATTTTTAATTTTCGTCGAAGCGATGAATATAGCATTAACTTGATGTTAAGTGATATCTTGCTCGTAACAATCACAGTACATTGCGCTCGTCGCCTTTTTACAACGTTAAGTCAACTTTATACAACGTTAAGTCAACGTTAAGTCTCGTCACCTCAGTAATTTTACAAACTTACCTATAAACTGGAACACAGTAATGTTTGCACATTACTATTTAGCGGTAGGAATGGTAACTGCGGTGATACCTACCTGTATAGGTATTTTTTGCTACAGACTATACAGACTGTATAGTCTGTAGCAAAAAAGACCTGCAAACAGCCTAGAGCCGAAAAGACTAGATAATACTCATATCTATTGCAAGTTTTTATTATTAGTTATCGGCGTTCTTAGCCACTTTTGTGACCGCAAGGCCTTAATCAGACCCTAGGATTAAGAAATCGAACTCCACAAGCTAAATCTGTTGATGGTCTATGACCTTCTTTTATACCTCATTTCTATGCTGCGATAGAAGCAAATCCTTCACCTGACTGTAAGTGATACGCCTGTCTACAACAACGCTACGCTTGTCGCCTTGAGACGTAAGGTGTTAAGTAACGTTACTGCAGTAATTTCACTAGCTACAGCACCCTTTAAACTGGAACACAGTAATGTTTACACAGCACTGTATATCGGGTATAAAAGGAGCTGCGGTACCTATCTAGATAGTTCTAGTACTTGTAAACATAATTAGTAAGTTTTGTTAATAATTTTTTTTGCTTGTGCTTAAATAATAAAGTATATCATTTTTAAATAATAAAGTAAGTTACAAATTGGTTGAAGTTTATCTTTAAACTCATAGTTAGCTTCAGCAATAAGTATCAGTGTTTCTTCAAGCAGTTGCGGCCCCCAAAATACGTTGGAAGTCTCTCTAACCTAGCTTCGACACTTAACTACTTCCGGAGAGCACTACAAAGGTGTCAAGTGCCATTTGGAAGCCAAATAGCGCTGCTTCTTAGAACGTGTCGATGATTTTATTTTTCTTTTCAAATACAATGAAAGTATGTTTACTACAATGAGAATAAAGAAGAGCGAAAATAGAAAGTATATTTATTATTTAGAAGTACTTTATGATTTACTAGTAGTAGGTCTTTGTTAAAGAAGACGGTTTAAGTTGGTACCGTAGCTCCTATTTCTACTTGTGATGTAGCTTTGAAATCACTAGAATTTTTAATAGTTAATGTCTCAAGGTTACGAGTAGTGCTGTGTATACCATCTTATACTTTACTATGTCTCGATTTCTAAGTAATTTTACTAGCGTGCAGCACCCTTCAAACTGGAACACAGTAATGTTTGCACATTACTATTTGGCGGTAGAAATAAGAGCTACGGCGGTACCTACGTCGTAGCATTAGAGACTTGCTATCAGAAAAAGATTTTTTTTAATTCATAAAGGTTAACGCTTGAACACGATCCCACCTGGTGTTAAGTGGTAATATGGTATGTGGTGGTAAAGCGCATAAACCCAGTACATGCCTATTCACTCTTGATATGAATACACCCATATCGTATTTGGACGGGAACAGTGATACTGGTAAGTTGTTAGTATATGATATTATACTTGATTTTTAACGTGATTATATAACCAATGGATATAAGATAATAAAAAGATTTAAATAGTTCAGAAAAAGAGGAATAGAACTGTTCTGAATTCCAGGACTGGGGTACGGTGGAAAATGTGGTGCCGGATTTATTCCGTTCCGAGCCGCCCCTGGGGAAGGCCGTGAGCCGAATGAGAACAAAGCAATTGTTTTAGAAATCGATTGGCACGGATTCACTACATAACACACGTCTATATGTCTATAACAAATGTTACAGAACAATATGATACATGAACATACAATAGACTATGTTCCCCTTTCAATAACTTAACAGCTATCATTATCTATACTGTTATGTTAGGGTAAATGTTCTATTACATTTTGACTATTACTTTAATGTAATACAGACGGCGTGTATTAAATCCTAATACAAAACCTTTATAGTAATTTCATTTAAACATTGAAGCGAGCTTTATCTACGCATTCACTTAATGATAAGTGATAGGCTTGCCTACAAAATAGCGTTGGTTAAGATGATATACACAGCACCAAATTGCCTTCATCGCTTTCAAACATAAGTTGCTAAGTATCGTTACCCCAGTAATTTTAAAGCTACAGAACCCTTCAAACCGGAACACAATTGTTTGTTATCTGCAATAGGAGCTGCGGCGGTATCTACATCTTCTCCAGCAACAGTGACCTAGCAGTAGGTGTCTAAAGTGTTTAATATAAACGATAAAGATATAACCTGTTGTTTTGTGTATAAATATATTTATTTACTGATTAACAGTAATGTTTCTAGTGTAAGATATGTTAAAGGTTTTCACTGGAAAGCTGTATCCATGTCGACTACTGAAGGATATATTTTATATTCTTAAACTATTTCATACTGAATGATGCTGTAACTATTCAAATGATAGTATTATCGCATTATTACTTCTGACAAACACGTCATAGATATTGGAATCCCCTAATAATAGGTGGGATTTGGGCTGTATCCGTCCACCCTAGCCCAGTACAGATTAGTGGGAATCCAGAGCCTCGCTTCTTGATTACTGTTTAGTAATAAAATTATGTAAAATTCATTCAATAGTTTGTCAAATTTCCAGTAATGCTTTCAGGGTTTAACGTTCTTATATCTTCGCAGACGCGTCCCCTACTGGCTGTACCTTGGCGGCTTTAATAAAACTACAGGATACTGAACCCGACGGCTGCATGCGGGCGTCTATTGATTTCGGATTCCGTAAAGCATAGAAGAGAGCAATATCGGTTCCACAATAAATCCCCCGCGGCGATGTCTGCGGATCCCATGCAACAGTGCAGTACAAAATTTGGGGTAAAGCCAATATACAATAGATCATAAATCATTGTGCAATACTGTTTATATTTAACATGAATCATAAGTCTATAACATCAGTAAACAAATATCTTTGTTTTATGTGCTACTGTTGGGCGAAGCTTATGCCCAGCAGTGGACGTCTATCTGCTAATGAAGAAAGAAGAAGAATGTACTACTGTTGGTAAATCTCCGTTGCGACCGACCGTCTAGGTAGGTACCGCCGCAGCTCCTATTCCTAAGTAGTAATGTATTAACATTTTAATCCGGTTTGAAGGGTGTTTTATACTAGTGAGATTACTGGGGTAACGAGACTTAACTCATGTCACAAGACGACGAGCACAATATGTTGCTGTGTATATCATCTCAATCAGCGCCGTGTTCTGTGCAAGTGTGTCACTTACCACCAAGTGAACGCCTTGCTGGTCTCGTTGATTCTTTGATAAAAAAAACACATATTTTGTGCTATGGACGTAATAATATACCTTACTATTTAATAGTACAAATGTTACAGCAGCAAGTAGTAATGGTAACAAAAAATAAATAAGCTATGGAATCTATTAACTATTAATTTAAATAAATTCTATAGCCTAGAGATAAGGATGGGGGTAGTCTCTTCTACCCAGGATAGCTAGGTATAACCCTCATATTATAAAACTTTCGCCATGATGTTACTATTACTGTATTCCGAGTAACAACAAAGAAGAACCAAAGTTTCAGTTCCTTTTTTTAACAATGATATTTTTATTGTATTATAAATATTGATTCAGTTCTTTAAACCTCCTTCAAAACCTGCTTCTGGGGACAAGCCAGGGTTATTTGGGATTTATACCAACTAAAATCCCTTCGGTGGTCATCCTCTGTGCATTGCTGAAGGCCCAAGGATCTCCTGCGGAACTCACCAGTACACACCTCTCTGAACTGCTGTTATCCTTCCCAGCTTTCACAGTATGCTACGAACAATTTATAAGACCATTTCATACTTTTCGTACGCCCTGGACTCAATAAACAGTGAAGGCCCCCACCCTCAAAAATCTTCATATATATGCCTAGTACAAGCTATAGCCGTATTCGAATGTGAATCATCAAGGGTAACTAATTACTTATCGTTTATTCAACTGAGCAAATAACAGATTCATCTAGAACGTTAGCGGATGTGAATAGGAATTTCTATTTCCAATATATCTGCCACCTCCCGGCTAAATTACGTATATACACCCCTTGTTTGTTTATTCGTGAAACAATACTTACATCTCTATATTGACATTCTACGTAATAATAATGGTTTATTTTTGATATGTTCAGCCTGATGATAACCTTCATCATCAGCCGATAAACGCCCACTGCTGGAAATAGGCTTTTTTGTCATGGTTCAACTCTTCAAAAGATATTCTGCTTTTGGGGGAAGTCAGGGTTATAATTTATACTCATTAAAACTTCCTCGGTGGTCATCCTCAGTGCATTGCGGAAGGTATTGAGATCCCCAACGGAACTCACTGCTACCTCCCTGCACTGCTGCTACTCTGATAAATCCTGTGCTGTCTGCATCCAGCGGATTTCCGCGACGTTCACCAGATCGCCAGTCAACCTTGTGAAAGGCCTTCCAACACTTTACAATGAAAACCAAAAGTTTCTAAAAGAGAGTCACCCAAAGGGCAATGGAAAGGGCTACGCTTGGAGCATTTCTACCTTACCTAATCAAAAATGAAGAGATCCGATGTAATAAGGACATCAACGTAGCCCTAAGGATTGCTAGACTTAAGTGGCAATAGGCATATTGCTCGAAGGACTGACAGCCAATGGGACAGTAAAGTCCTAGACTGGTGACTATGTACCGGTAAACCGGCAGACCATGGATTTGGTGAAGGTCGCGGGCAACCGTTGGATATTTATTATTTATTTTTATTTATTTATTTAGATACACCAACAGCAATACATAAAAAATATTCAAGCTTAAAATTAACAATTATAAGAATAGGTACTGGTATGTAAGCCAGTTACAGGCGCGTACAGCAATCTCTTTAAACACTATGACATGTTAAAGCAATACTATAAAAATTTGGAAAAATTAGTTAAATTTACATATTAACAAAATGACGAAGATAAAAATAAAAAGATAAAAATTTTAAAATGACATAACAAGAGTTATCAATTTAATATTCTCTTATCAACTATAGACACAGAAACTTTGATAC
>DWLS01003860.1:0-14963 GCA_018246255.1 Pachliopta kotzebuea | reverse complement strand
CCCCTACCCACTAAACCTACCGCGAAAGCCATCAGCCGTTATGAATGGGATGCCCCGGATCTGTCAGCGATAGGGCAGCAGCTTTAGTCCATAATTTTTAATATATTATTTCATTTACTTTTTTTTTTTTACGCAAAATGCTAGAAAATTGTCTTAAATATGTACCATTTGTCCACAGTCCCGATTCCAAGCGGAGAGACAGTCCAATTGTCTATTCAAAGAGGAGTTTGTGAACGGCTACAGCACATTCCACCTGGTGAAGAACAACGACCGATACATAGGATTCAACAGTCGCGGTGTCCAGCTACGGCGGCTGAAGAGTCGCCTTTCGAAGCGTGCCCACAACTGCTTCGCTTTCATGAAGGAGAACCAAGACTTCGATATAAACAGGCACAACAACATGGTTGCCGCGGATTTACCTCGACGTCCTCAGCGTAGACTCCGGCCTCCGTCGCAGAACTCCATCAAAACCCCCTGCCACGGCGTCCGCCACCACCACAACAGGCATCAGAGGCGGAGGAACTGCGAAGGCACGTAGACGTTTAATTATTAGCAGCATTTAGCTTCAACGCTTCGCGCGTTTCGTCGCCAGCTGTCGACGGGCCTGTGGACAGAGTATTAGTCAACTACCGCAGTATTATTTCAGTACGAGGACTGGACGACGTTAGCCAGGCTAGCCGCATGGTAGCAGCGGCGGGTGAGAGCAAACAGAACGGAGGGAAGAGCCGGGACGAGTCGAGATGTGAAATTCCTTACAGGCGTGTAACATCGCGCTCGTTTGCTCTAGCGCTCGTGTGGACTCGTGCTCTAAAAGGAAAAAAGGCTTTCTGAGCAGAGAGCAAACAACATCGCTAGTCACGAGTCTCCTCACAGGCCACCGCTGGATTTTGATCGTCGAGGGTATATCGACGCTACGACGCCTTCATAAAATTTGTTCCTTACCGACATGGACGTTTGTTAGCTATCCAAACCTCGTCTGCTCCGGCTGGCTCGCCATTAATGTAGTAAAAGCGCCTTTTCGTCAATTCTCAGTGTATTATTATTTAAATGCTTTAATATTAAGTTCGGATCCTGTTATCTGCTTGTAAATATAATAAAAAATTGTGTTTACTTATTTATCGATGATAAAATTTAATCATGAAATTTGTAAACGTAGAAGTTAGTTGTATAGTTGTATTAAATTGATTTATATTTAACTATGGGTATTTAATCTATCCGACCAATCGCTCTCTTGTGATCATCCACAAATATTGTAACTATTATATGTAACGCCAATTCTGTATACTTCAACCAAACCCTCTCCAATATCGATTAGTATTGCTATACGGCTTATAAGTTTGATGTATGATTTGAGCTTTTTTGTAAATATTATTTTAAGTGTTTGTTTGAGAGTGATAGGTAATTGAATCTCCTTATGTTATTAATATGATATTTCATTGTTGCGATAACAACTGACGCTTGCATTGACTAAATGAATATTCCGATGGGCTCAGTAACATACCGAATAATATAAAACATTTAAATTATTAATTGCATTTGCCATAACTGTTATGAATCGTATTTATTAGTGAACGTTGTAATCTTATATGTTATATTAAGATCTGTGCCATAATCTGTTGGCAGCGTACGACTTTGTGTTCGCTAAGTAATTAGTGTTTTAAGTTAATGTCTGTTAACTACGAATAGTTAAAAAAATGTTTAACGTAAGACGAATAACAGAAAAACTTATATGTATCCTATACCCAATGTAATGTGTAAACGTGGCTTAATACGATGCGTATGCGGGAGGTAAAGTTGCTTTACATCCGATATTATATTCATTGTAATGGTTGCTACTATTACCGTACAGCGATAGTAAATATATTTATTATAAACATTCCTAAAAAAATATTCCATTCATATATTCCATAAACGACAATATTATTAAAGATACGAAACATTCCAATGATAGATTACTATTAACGCATTTAAATATACCTACAGTAAATGTGTATGAATTTGTATATTGTACCTCCGTTAATTGTATTTATAATTATTCAGACGCTCAGGACAAAATCGGATAATTGCTAAGAAAAATTACGAAATTAAAGCATATTTAACTCGCAACACTGTGTTATTATTGATTAATCAATGCCTTTATATCCGTTAACAATTATAAACGAACAATTACTTTACAGATCAATCAGGTACCGATTTAATATCAATCAATGAACAAGAAGCTTACTAATTCAACAACAGTAAATTGTTATAAATATAAAAAGAAATTTGCGTAATTCTTTTCGTTACTTTACAATTAATATAGAATTTTTCTTCTCAGAACCTAAATAAAAACAGGACAGAAATCATCAAATTCCTGAAATCACTCAGGTATATTTTTAAGACATTTTTTACTTTACTGATACTTGAATATTTTCAAAATTAGACAGAATGAATTTCAATATAATATAAAAAAAAATATTTAGGCACAACGTTACAGAAAAAATTTGCAGGTACAAGCTCTATTGAGTTTAAAAAGATGATCTAACATATAAATTAGAGCAACGGTGTAATAATATTAAATGGTTGGGCACAACTATAATACAAAATATATAATAGAGACCAACAAAATATAAGAGATCCTTAGTATATATTTACTTGGTAAATTCCACAAGGTTCATACGTTTCGCACATACGAACACAAGGTGAGGGTAACTCCGGCAAGGCCGCCGCTATGTAATGCCATATATATAGTAAATAAATATTTTTCAGTTAATTTTTCTAGCCGTTAGTTTTTCCACTCATTAGTATTCATAATTTTGTTTGCTCATTTACTGTTTCACGAGAAATATTATTTGTTAGATTATTGTAACAAATGCAAGCAAGAATACTAAATTGTATTAGTAAAAAAGAAAAAAGCTTAGAAACTTTACTAAAATTATTGTTAATGGTTTCTAATTCATTGTAAACAATATTATCTGTCTGTTGTGATCTGATTTTATACTTCATCTCAATTTTACTAGTTGAGCCCAGATATAACTAATATTTATAAAGTTCAAGGATCGAACCTAAAACCTTGAACGCCTTAATAGTCATTATGTTCTCATTATGTTATCCTGATCATAATAGATCACTGAGTGATCTGAAGTCCTTTTTAGTCACTAATGTCTCATGCCTGTTAATTAGAGTTAAGTTACAAAGAGATTACCACATATTTATTATTTGTTAACATAAGCGAAGGGATCACTCAACCCCGCAAGTAGCTGGGTGGGTTAAAAAAGGCGAGAGTTCTACTGAGAGGGCCGGAAAAGGAGCGTTTGCGGGTTAAATGTAACATCAAAAACAAATAGGGAAAGTGGGGCTAACTGGGCACCACGCTGCGCGTGCGCACTCCGATTAACACCTAAATTGAAGTACAGCTAAAAGAGTAAGAAAGGACAGAGGTGAGTAAAAATATAAGCAATATTTTGTATGAAACTACTACAATGTTACATGACCACAATGTTACATTCGATAATGCTGTTCATAAATAACAAAAAGCAATTAAAGTGGCCGATTATGTGTCTTAAGTAATTTTTTTTAATAACTTTGTACATTTGCTATGAGTTTTTTTAGGCAGGCTCCTATTTTATTCTCCAAATAGATCCGATGCAGATATTACTGTTTTCGACTTTGAATTGTAGCTACTGAAATTAACGGAGTAACAAGACCACATGTCTCCAAGCAATAATTACAATATAAAACGGTATTTATCATCAATTATATACCATCCACATTTTTATTAGTATTACTAACCATAAAATTTTTTGAAACGGTTGCAACATTCTGTAGCAAGAAAATTTCAGTATTATAAACGAAAAATTGTCCACCACATGAAGTAGTATTCAACGAAGTCATAAAAGATCTGTTTATCAATGCCATTAACTTTATCGAAG
The DNA here is from genome assembly GCA_018246255.1 of Pachliopta kotzebuea. NCBI lineage: Eukaryota > Metazoa > Arthropoda > Insecta > Lepidoptera > Papilionidae > Pachliopta > Pachliopta kotzebuea. Next base: position 11,052 of record DWLS01003860.1, on the reverse strand, counting down.
TTCAGATTTTATGCGATAACGCCATGGCCTTTAGAAGATTTAATGTAATTTGTACGCTATGAGCACAAATACCGTACTGTTAAAAATATTTCATTATCTTTTTCATCTCCTACACTAAAAGTCATTATTAGTTTTCTCAGTTATTTCTATTTTCGTGATGGTATCAAATTGACATAATATTCACATAGTTTTATTTAGATGTAGTTGAGTAATAAGGCGAAGATTTATTTATGTTTTGTTTGCTTACTTACTTATTATTAAACGTTTATACTATTACTTATAAATTGGACTAATATTACAGAATACTTGCAATTAGAACTTATTAAAACAGTGTCTATTATATTACAACCCATTCGTTGTTTTTCTATACGGTGTATAGCCGAAGATCAGGCTAAGTGGTGTTTCATGGGAGAGGCTTATGTTCGGCAATGGACTGCCGCAGTCTGTTGATGATGTTTTTCTAACAATATTTCAAGCATATTTTTTCATGTATGGACCTATACGTTTGAAAAATGTTATATAAATCAGGCCTATGACTAAGTATTTCATTTGAATTACTTAGTGCTTATTCTCTTACTTCATGGTTCTCTTAATGTACAACAGTGTTCTTAATTAAATTTGAAAAAGTTAAACAATGTTTAGAGACAAAATTAGATGCCTCAATGACCTGAATTTTTTTTTCTATATAATATTTATTTAAATATTGACGTTACCGAGAAAAAAAATTATTTGAATGTCTGTGGAATTCTCCGGTTACTGACAAAAAAGATAAAATGCGTGAACGTCAGTGAATAGAGTGGCACGAATTCTTTGTCTGTTCCCAATTACGTGGATGTGGTATTAATCATTTTACACCGTCATTGATACAATTGTCTTGCATACATAAGATTTTACGTCATTAGAATCTGTATACGCATAAAGATTTCAAATTCCATTGCAATGATTGTTAATCTTTAATACAAAATTATTATACTATTGTTACATAAAATTAATCACCCCTGACTTTAAAAAGGAATAATATTAGATTATGAAGCTCTTTATAAAATTTTGCTATAAATATCTGCATATATAAATTTAGAGTAGAAAATGGTTATTTTTTTTAATATGGTCAAACATTATAACTTTACTTTACATGATGTTAAGTGCGATACAACCAGGCCGCAGATGGTTAAACGAGCCCGCTGAGATGTTTTCTGTTTGTTATATCCAATTCCCGGTCCACAGCAATCCTTTTACGGCTGCTTAAAAACGGGTCACCATGTGGCTTTATTAATCTAAATTTTGCTATTTATGAAGCTTCGAAAACGAACCAATTAGCCGCTGCACAAAGATAGCAGTTATAGGTCATGAATCATCAAGTCTTTCTGAGTAAGGAATAAAACTCTTTTCCCATTGCGATTGCCGAATACTTTTGTATAAATTTATTCGACAAAATTCTGTTAAATTAACAAATGGATTTTTTTATTTAAGGAGACAAATGTTCATGGTGAATTTGTACATCTGGTTTGTTTGTCTGTGTGTTTGCACGCGTAACACGTACTATGACACAACTGAATACGTCATGTGTCGCCCGTGTATGCTGTTATACGTGCACTATCGCTGAACTGGACCAAGCCGATGGGTTCAAGAGCGTTCTCCTTTGCTTCAGCAAGCCTTTTAACGCATTTAAATCCATAGATTTTGTTCTGTATATGCGTAGAAAAAATGTTATTATTTATAAATAAACATACTCCATTTGGCTCGATATATATATTTATCTATGATTAAGTCGTAAGTAAAATTATTAACCCCTGTATGACGCAAAATGCAGAAAACGGCGAAATAGCTTAATATAGGACACTTATCTGAATATTTATTGTATATGTATTGAAAAATGGTAACAACAAGAAACATTAGGATGTAGAATGAAGAATATTAAATTCTTATGTAGTAATAAAGATCCAATAGTTGACCCCAAATTAATATTACAATCAAATAAGAATGCCACAGTGGCGAAGTGGTTAAACGATTGTATTGTAACGTAGGATTTCCTGCTTTATTTTTGAAGCCATGTATTATAGAGTAAAGGTTTTTTAGGAAGGGGTTTTGGGAATCATAATTGTGTTACTGTGTCCCGGCTGTCAACATATGAGAGCTGAAGTATTGAAATCGTGCACGTCGCAACATCCACGGTCTTTTGTTCCTTTAATACAATGTGTATTTGGACTCAAATACGTAAAAAGTATATATTCATATTATTAATTATTGCTGTTATATGGAACTTGATGTCGTCTGGTAAAAAGCGGTCTGCAGCTGTGTCCTTAAATTGCGAATGCGTTATCATCAAAACGTTATGTTTTTACTAGTCGGTACGTCAAATCGCTACGCCCATATAACTCGCTTCACGGTTCCTAACGTTCACTGAAACGGAGTATTACATCATATCACCAAGGCACCACGTGGATTGTTCACCGTCGACCTTTTATTAAATTTTATCTTAACTTGTCAAACTCTTAACCACAATCTACATAACAATCCTAACGCTGACCATAATCCACAAATATGAGAGAACAACGGCAGAGAGAGATCATCCTCTTAAAAGCGATAGTAGTCGAAACCTCCATAATTTCTTTTATTGTTTTAAACTACAAACTTTTTGATGAAAAATAAAGTGCTCAACGAAGATGGTGATTAATTTCAGGAATTTTCTCGTTTCTAGCTCTAAGTTATAATTAATTTTCTTAATAGTTACGTGATTCAACTACAAGTTAGTATTTTTAAACTTCACACGAATCAATACGCGCGTGTATGATTGTTCGAATCGGAATTGTTTCTTTTACACCTCACAACTGCGTCACATATTTAATCATAGGTTTGTGATACGTATCGACGAAAACACATTGAATTTTTAATTTATCTTTACAGATTATTTAAACATTATATTTTTATAAACAAATAAAAAACAAACATTCGATCGTTTTGATATCTTTTGAATAATGTTTTATTTTTTTTAATCGACTATTGGCTGCTGTTTATTTTCAAATTTATATGATTTTACAAGGCCGGAGAGGGCGATGCGCGCTAATTTCTTTTGGTTCTCATAGCAAAGCTATCATAACAGCAGATTTACAATATGAGACTAGCTAATTTTTTCAAAGAAAGTGTTTTACTAGCTATAAATTATTCTATTCAATTTTTTTGATAATTATTTATTTATTAGAGGGCATCAAGATCTTATTAAGCAGATGACTTTTACTAGAGACATGCAGACTACAAATGAAGTAACTACATAAACCAGAAATAAAACCGGAGATACAATTAGATAAGATTTGAAACTACTCTCAGAATACTGAGTATTTAATAGAGTTACAGCATGTAATGCACTATGTATGTGCTTATCTAAATTCAACAGTAAAATGTCAATAATCTGAAAAGGTAATTTCATGAAACTCTGGACTTTTCATTCAATAGACATAATTTTAATAATGTACACGTTGTAGGTAAATTTTTCTTATTTGTAAGAAATCTTTATTCATCAATTGGAAAAGCGATAACTTTAAATAGTATTAGATAAAAAATATATCTGTCTGTTTCGTAAGCACTCTGTAACAAAGGTAAGGAGAGAAATTTTAGATCGAGACGGGCATTGATTATGTTTGTAGATACTAACGTATGCAATGATGTAAGTGTTAACCAGCGGCCCGTAGTGCACCGGGTCCCAGGCCCGGGCTCCTCGACAGCCGCGAACTGACCAAACAGGTAAAAACAATTTCTTTTGAAGCCGACATTACATTACACATGCATTTAACTGGCCACCAGTGTAAGGACGCCTTGGCTGTGCCTACTCAATGTTTGCTTGTATTAAGTATGTAAATTTTTACATTCTCGTACACTTTATTACAGTCCGTCTAGGAACTCATGGATTTCTTTATTATATTTTAGATTGTATACAAACAGTATATATGGTAGGGCTGATGTAACAACACGAGAAGCAGCTGGTTATCACTAAGGATGTCTCCTTAAACTGGCAGCACTGTGAAAATGACTTCAGAGAAAGATATTTGGTATACATTTTTGTTGAAATACGCACGAGTGACCTATGTCATCACATTGTCTGCGTCATAAGCGGAGAACTTACTTTTGCAAACTAGGTAAACGGCTCTTTCTTAGAAGATTATGTTTGATCATGCGACCTGTGTTCAGCTCTTAGTTTGCTTCCCTCTATTTATCTCAATAAAAAATAACAGAAAGACTTAAGTAAAAATTCGCAGAAGTTTATCTAACGACAGAACTGTATGAAGATGTGATTATTTATATAATAATTTTATGATGAAATATTTACGTCACACAACTCGACCTCACAGGACGTTTAACTTTTGATCTTAAGTCAACGTCCGACCACATTAGAGCTAAATGAGTTCATCTTTAGTCATGCAATCCAAGGCGCCTAAAGCAAACGTCACACAATTTTATATTTCCGCAAATTAACATATAAATATAATAAAATTTACACGTGTTTACTTAAAATAAAACACAATGTAAGTATTTACAAACTGTGCTAAAAATGAGTCAAGCGCCGCTAAGAACTTACTTCACGTCACAGGTGACACTGCGGCTTGTAATAGCATGACGCTTTTCACTTTTTAAATAGAACTTCTTTTTTTAATTAAGCTACTATTTATATTTCAGATAAACAAAAAATTATGTGTACACATGCTGAGGATGTGAAACTTAGTATTTTGGTTAATTTGTAGTAGAATGAGATCAATACATGATGATAGTCAAGACAGTGAGATAAATTGAAACACTTGAAGTAACATTTTACGTACTGAAAATAATGTGTTATATTTTTTAACGGTTTTCTTTCTCTCTCTCTTCTTAAAATATTCAGAGTGTACTATACAGCAATCATGTAGAGTCCGCATAACACGATAGTCTTAGGGACGACAACGAATCTTAGCAATAAGAGTGACGAAGGAGAAGGACACAATATATAAAAAGCGTGTTTTATTTGATTCTCTCACAATATTAAACCTACTAAATTTATAATCGGTTCCAAAAAATGTCTAAAAGTAGTTTAGCTACAAAAATTAAGGTACAAACGGCGAATGCCATGCCAAAATATTCTTTGTAGCTTTAATAGGAGACTCAGACGTCCTGCAGTGGATTGTCAAAACATGTGAAAAGAAATTTGATTAAGGTGCACCCTTTTTCAAAATTGTACTAAATATAAATGAAAGAAATTGCTATAAACTCAAAACAATTTAGAAAACAAAAATACAAAAGAATTAAAACTTTTAAAAAAATTTTTAAATTTCTTCAAAGAATTTTCTTACAAATATCGTTTTTGTGCCTTGTCCTAAATTCTCAGGAACATTATCTTTTATCGTTCCACTGAATATAGGCTACAGGTTTGCAAAAGATCTGATAAAAGGAAGAGAAAATCGGTAAAAAAAAAATATTGAGAGCAAATTTCTTTTAACCTATTTTATATTAAAATTAAAAAGACGTAGTGCCTAAAAACAAAAATATAGCAAAAACTGTCTGTCATTTGCGCACTGTATAATATATATTACAGAACGTAAGCAACTGATAAAAGTATAGATGAAGTAATATAGAGAAAGGAGAAAATTGCTTTAATGGTTTATTTTTTAAAAAAAAAACCAAATAAGTAAAAATGTCGGTAAAATAACGTATTATGAGATACAAAAATATGTACGCAGTCATCGTGTTAAGAATGTAGGGAGTACATTCACAAGAAATTTGAGTTGAATGAGTGCATACAAGAATACTTTACGGGTCCGAAACGAACGTTAATCGAGGCGCATGATACCCGTACCAACTAGTTAAGGTTTACGTTAACAGTTAGCACAAACAATCTGACCGCCGGTCCCCTCACCAGCAGCTACCTGAGCGAGGCTTGAATCAAGTAACGCTTTATCCCCATATTCATTTTACCGACGACACTGTGTTTGTTCTGCACCATTCAATTATTTTCCTAGCATCTCATAACCGTTGTAATTATAATTAAATTGAAATTAATTGTTTGTTCTTTCTCGGAAACAAATTTTCGTAAAATCACAGAGCTTAATAAAGTATTGATAATGAACTATTTAATTCTTATTGCGATTTTGTCCCATTAAAAACCACTATGATAAAATTTATTAAACAATTCTCTTCGTGTTTGTTGTTCTAAACATTCAATAAAGTAATTCCCAACAGCTTTGGGGTGTTAATTTAGGATACATCCACGTTTGAACTATAGCAGGGAGTAAGGCGAAAGTTAAACAAAAGTCCATAAGCCGCCCGCCTCTGTTATACTCATCACAATGGAAATGGAGAGATTGGCAAACAGTACTTTCATTTAAACCGCCCTTGAAAATTCCGAGCGAAAACGGTAACGATAGAATATAAAGCCAAAGAACTAGAAAATAGAAGAAAACTTTTTACCTTTCTCTACATTTCTTAGTTTCATAAGAACTTATTTTTGAAATATTTCTTTATGAAATTGCTATTAAGTATCAACATTTATTAAATAAATGAAATACACTGATTATTAAAAGAGATGAATGCAGAGATACTGTTTACTACTATAACTAAATTTTAATTGAACCCTAAAAGATGTAATCTAAGTATTTGTGTTTTTAAATTTAAAAAAAATGTGATATGTTATTGAACTATTAGATTTATGACGTATCTGCTATATCAATGAATACCGAAGTGATTAAAAAATGTCTTAAAATTATTCCTCTAAATTATAATATAGTTTAGGTATAAGAAAAGTGTTGAGAAGAGGACTTCTACGACTAAGACTACGAAGTCTAGCTTAAAATATATAAATTTTCTTAATATTTTATGTAATTATTAAATAACTCACTACTAATTATTAACTTATTACTAACTATATTTTTTTTCTAATTATTAAGTTTTTAATACATTTTTTCCTCTTACATTGATATAAAATATAGAAAAAAAAGCATGCTGTCATTTTAAACACGCATTTTTCAATACTTCTTAAAAAGTGAAAGGAAATACAAACAATATTGAAATCATCAAAAAAACTTACCTGGGAACAATAATATAAATTGTTTTAAACAAAACCGCATGGTTCACTTTTGTGATGGCAGCAAAAGACAACCCATTATCATAGTTTAGCGGCACAATTTTCCAAATTCCACCGCGAAGGTTGCCGCGTCTCTACAAACACCCTCAGCCATTCAACCCTTCCACTTGGGCTTGACAAAAAATACTCCACTTGGTAAATATTTAGCGTCCACTGTCTGCTCGTATGGTTTAAAACACAAGATTACGACACCATTTTCTACATTAATTTGAATTTGTAGGACTGAAAGCACAGCGTGTTTTATTAAGCATGGCAATCAGGCAACTCACGAAAACTATAGTATTGTGGAAGAGCACGCTTTGCCACAGCCATGATGTCAACATCGTATATACATCATTAGCCGATAGACGTCCCTGCCGGGCATAAGCCTCCGCCTATGATGGCGAAATTTTGGCCATCTTCCACCACGCTGACACAATGCGGGTTGGTGGGAAAAATTAAAAGGATAAAAATATAAAGATGAAGAAAGAGATCAAAATATTTAAAATTACAAAGAATTCCCAATATATTCATGTACGTAATAATTGTTCATGTAGTGTCTTTTTGTAAACATATGCGCATATCAATACTTAAAATTTTTGTAATAAACAATGTAATTGTGCTACATTAGTTTTTTTTTAATAATCTTACTCTTGGTTATGTGGGGCCGGAGTCTTTATTTTGTCTATTTCTTTCCTTTTATTTTAACGTCTTTTTTGTTGTACATTTTCATTATCATCTTTCAAATCTACACTCGTCTGTTACTTACGCCATCAAATGAAATTGGTATTGTGTTGGCCCTTCGTCCTTTTAACGCCACTAGTGTGTTTGAAGTCGGGTATTACAAGTCCATTACGTTCCTTTGCGGATATGTTATGAACTCGCCTTGTCCGGTTGGCGTGGAATAGATGAAACTAAGAATAAAAAATCATATAATACATTCAAGAATAGCTATAATATGTAGCTAAATATTTTCTAAGTTTGTATAAAAAAGTTTGGATGAATGAAGCTGAACTCTTGCAAGTTTATAAGATATTATATAATACGAAATAATAAATCTTCAAATGACAATTGGTTTTAAGTATACTTTGAAATACGTTTATTTTAAAATATGTAAATCTTGTTCACTTTATTATAAAAAAGCAAGAAAAGAAATTATCTTTTTATTATTTATACATAAGATAAAATCTAACATGAATTCAGAAAGACATGTGATATAAAATATCGTTTGTATGAATATGAACCTTTCCCTTCTTCCTTTTTTTGGTTATAGCGCCAGAGCCAAAGAAGTGTCCTTGTTCCTATATTTATCTATACCCATTACATTTTCGGACAATAGACGTGGAGTGTTTAGTCTTTGCTCGTGGAGACTAACAAACGGACGGACAAATACGACGGGTTCCCACGACACACAGGAACTAAAAGCAAACTCTTTTCTTACTGGAACTGTTCTTATGTTTTTAAATCGAAACCAATTAAACGTTATACAAAATTATTAAGGATTTTGAATTTGTTGTCTATATAATATACTATGAAAGGATTTAATTTTATATGTAAATTTCACTTAATAAATTTCAATTTAAATAAAATGATGAAAAAAGCAAAAAGAAGAAAAGGTCTCCTTTGTTGTGTTATTACTCTAAATCACGAGAAAAAAGTGATTTTCAAGTTTATGTATTTATTATGGATATTATATATACACAGGGATCGCTAAAGCTTACTTTTGAACCCAACTGACTACCTCTGTCATTTAAAGCTACTTCGACTGTCAACGTATGAGTGCCAGAGCACTTTTATTTTGGGAAAGACTGCTCCATCCTCTTCTGTTCCACATCAAATGATGTGATTCCCTCATTACGTATACTATGTTTTATACGAATTGTAATTTTAATGATTTATAATATTATTAAGAAACATAAGATATGAATAAAAATAATTATCGCCATGCAACACAGTGATCTTCAAAATAGTAATACTTAGGCCTCCGTAGACATCATACAAATTTTCATTACCTTACTTGTTAATATTAGATCTAATAATATCTTGCTTCACAACAATTCTAATAGAAATGATTGCTTCAAAGAAATATAATTGGTGGAGAACGTAAATACAATTACACCGGCAGCTCTTGAAGACAATCAAATCGAAATATCTGAACAGAGATAAACGTTAAAAGTCAATCGTTCATCCGATAACGTACTAATGAGTGCTCGTTGAATGGGTACTTATCTTGATGAGACAGTTGAAGTGAAGCCACGCCATTAATAATACCATATAAATAATAACATCATTACCCTTGCCGCGGACCACCCAAAATCATCACCTCGACTTTATGTACATTATACATCGATCGTAAACTTTACAGATAAGAGAGAATATGAAGGAAAATGTGAATCCAAAAATTAAGAGAAATCGACGGTCAAGCATGGTAATTGAAGTGTCGGGCACGTCAGCAATTTGCATATGATATGAGGCGCTAATGGATGTTAAGATACGATTTTTTTGAATATTCCGTACTTGAGCAAGCACAATTCCTATTAGCATAGATAACATCCAATGAAGTGAATAAGATGTACCATTTTAAATGCAGTTTCAAATTTATTTTTAGACGAGTGCGCCGTCCGCATTGCTGCAGAGAGCCTGGGCAAAAAGTTTGCCTTAGGTCGCGATTTCTACTTATACTATACTTTTTCAAGTTCAATAAGTTCTTAGAAAGCGACGATATAACTTTCCTGTAAGGTTTATACTTAAAAATAAATTCATTATACATATACATGTATACGTACACACTCATGCTTTAAAAGGAAAACGTTATGTAATAATCAATTCTTTATTCTTCAGGCAAGTATAGTAATAATTCCTTTTTGATAATCATTATGTAGAATAAAGCGAACGCTGATGACGATAAAATGATACCGGCAAGAATAGTGGGTATGCATCCTTACTGTTATCACCATCATCATCAGCTGATAAATTTCTCCTTTAGTCATAGGCCTCCTCAATAATTGAGTAATTTGGACCATCTCCTGCCACGCTGGCTCTGTACGGGTTGGTGGAAAGCCAGCACCTCCTTTGTTGTGAAGTTGGCTTGTCACGACCCCTTACAACTTCCATCACCATCATGTAATGGGAGTGATAAAGTTGACGATCATAGAAATATGGTAAGGGTGTTGGCGATGTTGTCAGTGACGGTGACAAAGACGACGATGATGATGATGATGGCAAATTGTTTATTTTCTTTGAGGATAGCAGAGTATATATAGATTCTTCGGGTATCTTTGCACCTAACTGTACATAAAAGGCGATACTAAATATGGTAGGCGTACCAAAACACGACAAGCGTATTTAGTGTATCTACATACGCTCATATTTTACAAAGTGATTTATTGAACGAAACATTGCGGGCAAGGCAGTCGCGGCGAAGATGAAAGAATTAAAATGCATCACTGCTTAAAAAGTAATTTTCAAAATTTATGATTTTGTTAAGAAGGAACAAGAAGAGATAATATGTGTGAAAAGTAAGAAAGTATATATTGGACGATATTTTATTTTTTCTCACTTACTCTCAATAGTGATTAGTTCTGCGCTGACCGTATCCAGCGGCTTTCCGCAGCACATTCTCCAGACTGTAAGACCACCTTGTCAAAGACCTGCCAGCACTTCATTTACCGGTTCGCAGCCTCTGCTGGAAGACTTTACAGACCCATTGCTTCTTTGTGGTAATATTGACACAAGGCATTTTTGATGAGAACACATACCTAATTAATATTCCTACTGGTGGCAAGTCTTTGTTGCCGTCTAGGTAGGTACTACCGCAGCTGTAATGTGCAAACATTACTATGTTATGGTTTGAATGGAGTAGTAAGCCAGTGAAATTACCTGGGTTAAAGAGGATTAACACCTAATGTCTCAAGACGACAAGCGTACTGTGATGCTATATATACAATCCTAACAAATACAACATTGTAACG
>DWLS01003859.1:0-14963 GCA_018246255.1 Pachliopta kotzebuea | reverse complement strand
TTTCGTTGTGTTACTGGTCACGGGTTCCGAAACGGCTGAACCGATTTTGACGTGGCTCCATATGGATAGCCTTTGTCTTACACGGGTTTTATAACGTGACTTTCCTTACGATTATTTCTATATGAGAGAAGGCAGTCCCAGCAGTGGGACTGCTAAGTGGGACACTTATCATTCGTAACAGATTTCACTGGTGATTGGAGGGGTCTTTATTACCAGCACTTCAGTCATTCCATTTGATAGGCGCCGTAGTTACCGAAATTACCGCGGTAACAAGACCGGAATTTAACGCGATTCGACGTAAAAATCTAGTTGAACCTCCTTTCGCGCTGTCGGTTAATAAGACAGCTCATACTAAAACGATTTATCGCAATGTATGAGTCGATTAAACGCTCGCAATGCGGATACATCACTTAATTACTGGTGATTAATTTAAAGTGACTTCATCAGCATGAAAGGAATGTCCTGAGTGTTGGAGATGGTATACATACCACCGGTGGGCAGTAATATGTAATAATTACTGTCATCCGGCTCGGAGGACCAGTAACGTATACATCAGCTAATCACCACTGTAGTAACTAAATCCGCATCGTCCTAACTAAAGCCACATTAAAAAATGAGTGTACACTTAAAATCAAGTGATGACATACTTTCTATATAATCATATTATCTACGGAACCCTAAAGAAAGTCTCGTCAAAATCGGTTCCGGGCCAGTAATTACCGGTAACAAGTATCGAATAGTGTTAATCTGACTGTGTTTCTCCTCCTCTGTTGTGTACCATTGAAATTACTGCGGTAACAACAATTAAATCGTTCACTTAATATCAAGTGATACGACTATAACGTACGCGATGTAGATGTTAAAGCACCACATTGCGTACGTTAAGAAATTAAGCCTCGTTACCGCGGTAACAAGATCAGCCACTGTCCCATTCGTACTGCTGCTGTTCCATACTCACATCTGCTCCTGGTCTCCATGGTCATATCCTCGACCGGCTCGAACTCCGTGTCTGTGTCCAAGTCGTCGCTGCTCTACACACGCACACATGCAAGCGGACAGACACTGACATTTAGCATGCGGTGGTGAAGGTGATGGTGGTGGTGGTGAAATACTCACGGAAGTTATAAATATTATCACAACGCTCAAATAGCATATTTTAACAACAATCAGCACTAACACTCGATATCAAGTGACGATACTCGATAGCGAGTGACGATCAGTTGACGGTGAAGCGTCACCACCACCACTCACCGAATCTGGATATGATATAAAAGACCTTCAAATCGAAGTAAACAATCACTGTTATATCCGATGCGAAGGACCAAGTACGACCTTTGGAAGGTAATTAAATAAAGTGTTGCCAGATTTAATGATCTTATATATCAAAATCCATATGTTACAGGTAACACATGCGCGAAAAACAAAATGGCGGCGGAACACAGATGAACATAAAAGGGACATGTCAATAATTCCAGTTAAGACACGTGATCACTTGAAAATGAGTGAGATTAAAAATCTCTTTGTTTGGCTATCACTGGAATTCGTGTGACATGTCCGTCGGGTGAGTGTTAGACACATATGGCGGTGGGCGCTGTTCCCTCACATTTGCTCCTCGTCTCCAGCGTGTAGTGCTCGTCGAGCTCCACGTCCTCAGGGTCCAGGTCCTCGTCGTCCTGGACGTTAACCAACAATGTTTAGATCCCCCAGACACTCCAGGGTTTCCAGGTATATATATGATGACCAGGTCTATTACCAGCAGGTGGACTATCATCGCAGATATAGAATATGAACAGCTCCAAGATCCTCATCTGGGCTCACCTTCCTTCACCAGGTACTCACTGAGAAAACAGTGATCTAAGCAATTAATCTAAAGCTCCTATAAATCATCACAGACTCCAGTTTAAAGAAGTGGCTTCTGGAGAGGAGATCTGAAGCTCCAACATCCGGCTCGGAGGACCAGCAGACTCCTCATTATATAAAGATATACGAAATCCGGGCTGCAGCTCCTATTGATCATCTCCAACTACAATCTGAACAAGTGGCTCTTGAAGAGGAGACCTGAAGCTCCAACATCCGGCTCGGAGGACCAGAAATATTAATACTAAATATATTAAAAACAAATCTGGTGACGTCATCATCATAATTTTTTTGGTATCTCAATCACAACCTTTCTCCGGTTAGGTTTGGGTAAGTGGGAGTGGGATACAACCCACGGCTGGGCGACTCACCCTGTTCATGAGCACCGCCCGCCTGATCTCCCTGACCCCGTCGTACACCAGCCGCGACGCGTCAATGAAGTCGTTCTCGTCGAGGCCCACGCCCACGCCCGCGCCGCCGCCCAGCGCTGACACCGCCGCGTCCACGCGCACCGCGAACTTGGACATCACTGAGGAAGAGAAAGATAGAGACAGCTGATCTCACTCACACGACAACAATAGGGTGTACTAAGAGAAGCATCTAGCAGCGTCACCTTCCGAAGGTCGGTCACCATCATTACAACCAGCAGCACTGAAAAATTACACTATTATCATCATTCTGTTTGCCCACTCGGAGTCCCAACAGTGGGCAAAATTAGTGGGAGACAGATGTAACAAATTCAGCTAAACCGACGACCATCGCTCTATCCGTGGTCAACTCATAATGATCCGTACAGACCTGCCCACCCACTTTCCCACTCCGCCCAGCGGTGAGGTCATGGTCCCACATAACATCAGCGGCGTTACGAAATTATTTGCTTCTTTTTTAACACCGGCATAGGTTCATTCTCTTTGCCCACGCACGGAGTCCCAGCAGAGGGTAAATTTAGTAGGAGACATACGTAACAAATTCTGTTGGACCGAGGACCGCTCTCCACATCGCCAACTTTCGACGATATCCCTTATACCCTCCATTCCCACCCCGCCCAACGGTGGGATCACAGTCCTACATTTACACAACCTGTACTTTTGAAAATAAACTTGTCACTCTTCCAACAAAGGCGTAAGGTTGTTGTGTTTGGCCACACTCGGAGTCCCAGCAGTGGGCAAATTAAGTGACAGTCAAACGTTACAAATTCTAATAAACCGTCAACCATCTCTCCACTCGCAACTATCGACAATACTTATTACCTCACCCCCTTCCCACTCCGCCCAGCTGTGGGATCACAGTTCCACATTTGCACAACCTGTACTTTTGAAAATTAATTTGCTGCTCTCTTAATACCGGCTTACGATAATACTATTTGCCCACAAACATCCCAGCAGTGGGTAAATTTATTGGGATACAAACGCAACAAATTCAGTTAATTTAACAACCTTCGCTCTACCGACAGTCAGTCGGCTCACGACAATTCCACTCACACCCCACTCCCTTCCCACTCCGCCCAGCGGTGAGGTCACGGTCCCACATTAACATAAGAATGCAGCACATCACCGAGAGGCGCTGTATAAAAAATATAACCGACCCCGCGACCCCAGGCGCGACCCTGACCCGGATTCGACGCGACCCGCGGCGAACTAACGAAGCTTCGTGAGCTTAACTCTTAACCTACACACAAAAAAGGTGATAACTTTCACAACTACATTTGTTTATTACAATCAAAAACTGTAACAACAAACAAATTTATATGACACGGGAATCGAACCTGGGACTTAAGTTATTCATTGCTTAAAGCTGTAGTCAAATGAAGGTAATGTATATTAATTCCACTTACCCTCAGTACGAATATGTATTGTTATATAGACGTCAATACACGTCAATGGATGACGTGTATAGACGTCACCACTTTCACCTACAGTTTTAACTGGTGATGAGTTGGGTGTTGCGACACGACGGTGGTGGTGGTGGTAACCATCAAACGTTACCATCTATTTTGCTAATGCAATCATCATCATCATCGTCAGCCAAACGCCCACTGTTGGACATGGGCCACCACCAAAGACCTCCAACTTCATACACATGTATCGTAGTAGCGCAACAGTTGACGGTACATCAAAGCCCCGGGTTTGATTCCGGAGCAACAGTCGGAATCGAACCCGGTATATACCTTTGATTAGAGTCACTTTCTATACCATAATGAGAGAGAACGATGCAACCTAAAAAAATAAAGTTCCACACCTTTAGATTCAGCTGAAGTCCACAAAGCATTATCAATCCGATGCCCACAGCTGGGCAACTTTCCCAACATATCTGTACTCATATCTGTCATGCGCTGTCTTCCTCCAAACAGATTACTTTAACCATTACCCATATTACTGGTCCAAATTATACGAGTCCCAGCAGTGGGAAAGCGTCGTTTATATGATAACAATCTCACTAGCTACAACACCCTTCAAACCGGATGGATGGTATTATCAAATCACCATACAAATTAGTTTACCTTGAAAACTACGTAACGGTTTAAACATATGCATAACCTCGCGGCGTCAAGTTCGAACCGCTTATATGTTATTTACATAACTGTTTACATAATTGTGTACATATATAATACGCAAATGTATGTATATATATATGTCAACATATATTTATATATACACCTTTAAATCTAACTCTCATACATCATCTTCCCACCTAAGTTGACTGATACAGAATGCCTGAAGGAATTCAATCGGTATACTGAACCCTAATTTTAAGTTATTTAAATTAAAAAAATAATAATAATTTACAAACACACACATCATTAACATGTTTACAATACACCGTAAACCGAACGGTGGTACAATTGTCAACATCAGATGTTTACACTGCGACTGATTGCACATATACAAGTATATAACCAGTAGAATTAACAATTATTATTTATTCCAACGGGGAACCCTAAACTAGATAAATGTATCTCTAATGCCGTTCCGTATACTTCATATCTTCACCAATCAAATGTATATCACGTAATATTAAGTGTAGTGTATATATTCAAACTTAACGCATGTACGTACGTATTACACACGCGGTGTATGTTTAATTAAAAAGAATCTCATATAATACATCACTTAATATCACGTGATTATTGATTAGGTTAAAAATTTATTTATATTGTACAGATTTATTTTTATAAACTACCAGAACGTTCACTTGAATTTAAGTGATGGTATTATATTAGCGGTTAGGATGATACACAATGAAACACCTCATCAATTTGGGACTCATACCAAGTAACTATTAGCGCCGTTAAAATCTGAAGAAGGTAATGTTTGGTGGCCCACGCGCAGCTGTGGGCATCCGTCAGCTGACGTCGACGATATGATTAGGAGTAATATCCAAAGACAATGAGTGGTGATGCCCGGTAAAGGAACTATCGCCACGTGTTCTCACCATTCACCACTTCACCATCAGGTGAAGGTCAAGGTGACGGCGAAGTGGTGGGTGTTGCCGCAGCATTAACTAGTGCTAATCAAAGGATGGTGACAATCGATTGATCTTATCAGGGATTAGTTATCAGGCACTTGACAGCATCAGGCAGCATCCGCTCCGAGGGGTCTTCAGACGCGAGACCGGAGCGGAGACGGACGTCGACATGAAGACAGCGCTGTTCCACCTTCTCCTCGCGCCGCTGGTGTTGGCCTCGCCGAGGCTCGACCCGCTGGTGGATACCAGGAAGGGTCTGATCAGGGGTCTGCAGGCGTCGGACGGTGACTACTCCATGTTCCTCGGCATACCGTACGCCAAGGTCAACGACACCAACCCATTCGGGGTGAGTCAGAACATGAACCGTTCAGTTGTAGTCGGGACCGGATATTGAGTATTCAAAAAATAACCAAGATCTAAAAAGTCGACTAAAAGAGAGTATGGATTGTGGACCCTAAATTTTCTGCCAATTTATAGCTTATCAGGTTCTCCAAATTGCAAAGAAATTGGTAGTTTATTGGAGTAAAGCTTCCACCAATCTGCATTAGGCCAACGTGGTTGAAGATGACCCAAATCACTATTGGGACAGTTGACATCTATCGGCTGATGATGATGATGATTACTACGAGTAAAATCGTAATGCGATGGATGAGGAATACATTCCAGTTCCAGCTCCCGTTATGTCTGCAATTGGTGACGGTAAAGATCTTTAGTAACCTTCTGGCCAGATCTTATTAAGCTGTAGTGTATGACACTGACACTAATCTACCAAATACTCATCATCATTAATCATTCGTGCCGTCTCTGTAGCTTTGGTACCGTGGCAGTTTACATTTAGTCGGTCAAAGTTCAAATAAAAATTATCACTAAATTTAAAATGCGTTTGAATTTTCAATTTTCAAGCAAATTCTGGATTGTTTCAAAACAAAATGGCCGGCATATCTAAAAAATCTTAAATTCATTCGGGAGGGAGACCTAATGATAATGTTCAATTCCAGCCGTCAATACCATACCCCGACTTCGAGGGTGTCTTCGAGGCGTACGACGACTCCGCAATTTGCCCGCAAATAGAACAGTTCGACTACGAAGTGGCCGGCAGCCTGGACTGCCTGAACCTGAACATCTACGTCCCCAACAAGGCCAGCAGGAGGAACCCTCTCCCAGTCCTGCTCTGGATCTACGGAGGCAGGTACCAATACGGGTCCGCAGGACGCTATGTGTACGGGCCGCAGTACCTAGTCAGACACGATGTTATACTAGTCACCATCAACTACCGCGTGGGCCCGTACGGCTTCATGTGCCTGGACACTCCGGACGTGCCCGGCAATCAGGGCTTGAAGGACCAACTGAGCGCATTGCGATGGGTCAAAGAGAACATCGAAGCGTTCGGAGGGGACGGAAACAAAGTAACGATATTCGGCTCGAGCGCCGGCGGAGTCTCCGTTGATTTCCACTTGATGTCACAGAAAGAGAAGCTGTTCGATAAAGTGATAATGCAGAGCGGGACAACCTTATGCCCCTGGGCGGTTGAAGAATCTAACAGAGAGTTACCGGTAAAACTTGCGGAGCATTTGGGCCTCCGAGCGGATGATGCGGAGGAAGCGATATCCTTCCTGTCGACGAGCGATCCTCATCTAATAATTGCGTCGGTGAGGGAATTGGGTCTGCTTTTCAAACCGTGCGTTGAGAAAGACTTCGAGGGTGTGGAGAAGTTCTTGAGCAAACATCCAATATCCAATAACGCCATACCGAAGGCCAAAAGCATCCCAATACTAACAGGGTACAACAATCACGAATTGTTGGTACTCTACGGCGAGGGACTGTACGGTAACCACAGTTTAGACATCTTCAAAGTGAACATGGAACTGTCCTTCGATTTGAGCGAAAGCGAAGATCTATTGACACTGGTGCGCCAGTTCTACGTCGGTGATGAGGAGCAAAGCGCCGATTTGAAGTGGGACCTGATAGATTTCGAATCGGACTTCACGTTCAATCACCCAATCCACAGAGCGATCCGGAAGTATCTGGAGAACGATGGCAAGGTCTACCACTACATCTTCTCGTACGCCGGAGGCAGGAACATGGTGAAGTGGCAGAGGAACGTGACGGAAGGCGGCGCCGCGCACTCCGACGAGAAGGGTTACCTATTCGACGTTTCATTTCTAGACGAGCCTTCTGAGGAGGATCAGTTGATCATCGACAGGATCACAACACTTTGGACCAATTTCGTGAAATACGGGTAAGAGTTCATTACATATTTTTTTTTTACTCTAATTTACATTTAACTAAACGTCCTTGGTACCTTCCCGGGTACACATTTGATGAAATTTACATGGTAATAGAATTTTTTAATATTACCTGGCCTTGCTATTTTCATGCGATATCGGCATCTCGTTTCGGCAATCAACATTCCACTGATAAATAGTTAAAGATCAGATCTACCGACACCTGTTTGTACTTATGAGAAACCTTTTAGGGTACCATTACCATTAATAATAATCACAGATGAGAAGTACAACGCCTGCTGAGTTCAACCGGTACCAAGAAAATTATCGTTTGTGTTCTGGACGGAAATTTCTAAACCTCTTTAAATGGTATACATCATTTAAAGAAGTTAAGAAATTTCTTTTTGTCTTTTTTAAGTGGTGACGAAATTATGTATTAAGTTGGCTTAAAGGTAGTTGGAGTTAAGCTACATTATCGCCGATAATCTCCTCAAGGGGTATCATGAGCAGACAATTGTGGAGATACTGTGTAGCTAACATCCGATCTTGATAACTACTACCTTTAGATAACTGTTCGAGTAGGACGTCGTGACGTCCTTCATACTTCAACACCTGCTAGATTCAAACATTCTGCTCTTTTAGTTATATTTAACACTTTTTTGCTATCGGGGAGAAATTTTCATTAAAGATACCCTACCTTTCTTATTTTAATTATTGTTGTTTCCCCGTATTGTGGAAGAAGGAGCTTAATTTCTCACTTCTTATCTGTTTACTTTCTTCGATGATATTTTATTTCTTTCTAATTTTTTTTAAGAAGGCAAGGTTGTGTAGTGATCCTTACCAATAAAAATCCCTTAGTGGCAATCTTCTAATCTCTAATATTTGATAAGCTACGGCATGTCCGTTTGATACGCAACCGCTCACACCTGTGCCACGCCTAGTTCGGGACTGCTTGAATCAATCCCCAGCATTTCCGTGAATGCCTTTATCCATTGTCCTCCTGATGTCATCGTGAGGACAATAACAATCCCCATCTTACCAATCCATTACTCCCAAAATTGAAGGATTATCATTCATTGCAAGGCCGTGTCTTATTCAATAAGAGTTGCAATGTCGTTGTCAGAGGTTACTGTCACTAAAGTAATAAATGTAATACAGAAAAAGACGCGGGCGACAGATAAGTTGAAATTGGTGATAAGAAATGCGTAAAAATCACTTGAGATAACTTTGTCACTCGTAAACATGTTGGTCAGTGATAACATTGTTGATTGTATTGAAAGTGACAAATTTCAAAATAAAATATAACTACAAATTGCAGACACGGAGCAACTACGACTGAAGCCTTCTTTAACTGAATGAAGCAGAATATTCTGAAGCTATTTCATTGTATTAAAAAAATCTACGTGTTTCAGAGACCCTACTCCGGAGACTACGGAACTGCTGCCAGTGAAGTGGACCCCGGTTGCTGGGAATGTCATGAACTATTTGGACATAGACAGCGAACTAGCCCTCAAGCGGCGACCGTTCCACAGGCGCATGGCATTCTGGGACCTGTTCTACAAAGAAAACGAGAACCTTCTGAAGTTCTATGACGGAGGCGATGTTTAAGATAACGAGAGATCCTTTAGGCATGCTTGCGAATAAATTTTTAACATTCATTCTCCTTAATTTTTTTTTTATTTACTATATACATAATTTTTTTTAATGAGTAATCTCTGATTCTAAAGGTTTTCTTAAATTTTTTGTCTAAGGTTTAGGCTTTGGAATACAAAGAAATTAACAAATCCCATGAGGATTGACTAAAGATAGTTCTGAAAATATAATTTCAACCCTTAGAGTTGGACATGTAAGGTTTTGCATCTTTTATAAACACAGAAATATATTGTAATGAGTAACATAGCCTCGCCTAACGGTAAGTAGTGGAATCGTGAAAGCCTAGTGGTTTGAACGCCTGCTTCCCACTCCGCAAGTGCCGGGTTCGAATCCGGCCTGCGCCAATGAATTGTTCAATGTTACATGCAGTTAGTATAACACCACCTGATATCGCGTGCTTTAATACATGTATTTAATCGAATGGATATAAATATTAAAAAAGTAGTAGTGTTTAAACATTAATATCGGGTTCGAAGGATGTTTTAGCTAAACAATTACCAGAGAGTAACATGTCTTAACATCTCGTGTCTTTACCACCTGCTATCAAGTGAACATACATAGAAATAGGATGTATGCCGCCCTTGGGTTTTTCTTTAGTATTAAGTTATCCTACAATAGATTTAAGTTTATTTTCGCATACAGATATAGATTTCGTATACGTATTTAAAAAAAAAACAATCTATCGATTAGTCATCGTTATAGACAGATATGATTTATTCAAATGTAGATTGTGATCTGGGTATGTTGTCGAAAAAAAATGTTTCATTTTTAAAATAATAAACAAAATATAAGAGTACAAAACCAATATTCCTATAGCACATACTCTGGCACTCAAATGGCTATGGGTACATAAGTATACCAAGCTTCATTGACCACAGAATGGAAAAGACTATCGCCGCAGACCGAACAGACGATGGGCTAAAGATTTAATAAAGAATTGGAATAAAAGAAACAAACAAGGAAAGAGTAGATGGAGTAGGTGAAAGATAACTTTCAAGTAAAGAGGAATCCACATTACCAAAACGCATTGTATTGGAACAAACACTATCGGCGAGGAGTTTTTAAGTACAGACATATCAGAACACGATTCGAATGGATCCAGGTTCAATACTAAAAGAACTAGAGTTACTGACAAAGGAAACCAAAGCAGGACTTTGGATATGTGGCGACTTTGTTAAATATCTAAACCACAAATAATGTCTACCTAGTACTAATTGTAGATGATTATTGGATTAAAAGAGAATGTGATTGAGAATTATGAAATGAAGGTAAATACGGAGAAGAGCAAAGGAAGATCATCAGGCGGAGACACATTCCCGGAAGGGGTCTGTGTCCTTATGTAAATTCTATTCCAAGGCTACCAGTATAAAAGTATTGCCGTTATATTTGCAAATCGTACGCGTTGTCATCTCATATTTCAGACAAGGAAATTACGAGCAAATCATCATCATCATCATTTCAACCAATAGACGTCCTCTGCTCGATATAGGTCCTTCTCATAGGTTAATCTCCCCAACTGCTAACTTTCTCTCCCTGTGGTGCTACCTGCAGATTAACCAACGAGGCTTTGACGACCGACTAATAGCAGTATAACCATTCACCTCTGACTCAAATATTACAGACCGATATTGGGCAGCTGTGGTATTAGAGCGATAGTCAGCACTGACATCATTAACCCGACCGCTAAGCGTGGTGATTATGGCAAAACCTTGTACTAGCCAATAAATAAAACAATTTGGAGCTTCCACCAGAGGATAGTTGTTGTTTTAGCTATTTCACGCGGTGCGATCGCTGATCAAGATAAACCGAAAACTTCTATATAAGTGTCAGTATTTATCTTTCACATTATAATCGACGTCCACAATACAATCCAATATGACCGTCGCCACGATGAGGGTCTGGTTTCTGGTCTTATACTGTGTTTGTGCTGTGTGGGCTGCACAGAGGACCGACCCGCTTGTGTCCACCAAGAGGGGCCTGATCAGGGGACTCCATGCGTACGACGGTGACTACTCCATGTTCCTCGGCATACCGTTCGCTAAGGTCAACGAAAGCAATCCATTCGGTGTAAGTATATACAACTTTTCTTCTTCCTCTTTTATAACCTCACTAAAATTTTGACATAAAATTCTAAAACATATTCGATTTGAACTTGAAAATATTATGAATCGCTTGTTATAAACGATTTTTCATTTTTGACGTCTCTTATGTTGGATACAGTAATTTAGGACAAGCTATAAAGGGCACCGCCGATTGTCTCCTTAGGCAGGGGAAGCTGGCATCGCGACCAGTATGGGCCGTCGGGCCGGCGCCTACCTCGGAGAAGGATCCCGAGGTAGAATTGGCGGCGCGTTTCGTATTCCGACGCGTCGCCACGTAGGGATTGTCTGATGGGAGGGTTGCCTCACATCCCTCCCTGAGGTGGACCCGTTCGACCCGGGCACCGATCGGGGATTGCGGAAGAACTGTTCGAGGTTGTCCCCTGATCCACGTACATACTGTGGAAACGTGACTGGAATACCGTATGAAGATTTTTAATCGGCTGGAGTCCGACACTATCCCTTTGCCAGCCCTGTGGCTTCGGGGTGTGCGTTCCGTTAGCATTTTGTTACACACGAGATCAAAAAAAAAAGCTATAGAGGACAAATATTAGCGTGTACTTATTTGAAAGACATTAAAACCAATGAAATTACAAAAGTAAGTTGATTTGTGAATAAAAATCTGTTAGAAAAATTTATTTCAATTAGTAAATAATAAATATTAATCATCTTCATGATCCTACTTCGTTAGAACAGCGAATAATATATAATATATGTAACAATTGAGGTCCTAAAATGTTGCCTTGTGGAACTGACTCATTTAATTATAGTCCGTCGTGTAAACACGTAAACTAATTAAAAATCAGTTATTTTGATAATCAGATATTTCAAAAGTATGATTTATTGTTGTCACATATATCGAAGTATTTATCAAGAAGCTCGTATCGGGGCGGCAGAGAGATTAAGTTAATTTGATTATCTGCGTCCATATCACACGTAAACAGTAATATACTTTCTAATAATTTTTAAAATTTAACGAAAGTATTATTTATATATACCAAATACTTTTTAAATTGCAGCCATCATTACCTTATCCGGACTTCGAGGAAACCTTCGAGGCATACGATGATACCGCCATATGTCCACAAGTCGAAGAGTTCGATAATCAGGTTGTGGGCACACTCGACTGTCTGCACCTGAACGTCTACGTCCCCAACAATGCAACCACAAGGAACCCGCTACCAGTTCTGGTCTGGATCTACGGCGGAGGTTTTCAGATCGGCTTCGCCGGACGTTCCGTTTACGGACCCAAATATTTGGTGAGGCATAATGTTATCATCATCACCCTCAACTACCGGGTGGGCCCGTACGGCTTCATGTGCCTAGACACTCCCGAAGTGCCCGGAAATCAAGGTCTAAAAGATCAATTAAGTGCCCTACGATGGATTAAAGAAAATATTGAGGCGTTTGGCGGAGACGTAAGTAAAATTACAATATTTGGAGAGAGCGCTGGTGCCGCTTCCGTAGATTTTCACTTACTGTCAGAGCAGGAGAAGCTTTTCGATAAAGTCATAATGCAGAGCGGGACTGCGCAAGGCTCCTGGACAGTCCAAAAATCCAACAGGAACGCTCCAATAGCAGTAGCTAAGACTTTAGGTTACGAGACGGAAGACTTTGAAGATGCGTTGAGATTCTTAACAACCGTCGAACCGAACCTTATCATAGCAGCAGCAACAAGGTCAGCTTCTTTTGCACCTTGCGTAGAAAAAGACTTTGAAGGAGTAGAGAAATTAATTAGAAAATATCCAATCAACAGCGAGATACCGAAGGTTAAAAGCATCCCTGTGCTCACCGGGTACAATAATGACGAACTGTTCTTGTTCGGCACCGGGCCAGATGAAATGTTTACTTACGATTTGTTTAAAACAAATTTAGCAGCAGCTTTTGATTTAAGTAATGATGAAGAATTGGCGACACTGGCCCGCCAATTTTACGTCGGTGATACAGACGAAGGCGCTGGTTTAAAAAGGGATGTAATAGACTTCGTCTCGGACTTTACATTCAACCACCCAACTCACAGGAGCGTCCAAAAGTATCTTGAAAACGGTGGTAAGGTTTACCACTACATCTTCTCCTACACCGGCGACAGGAACTTCGTGAAATCGCGACAAAACGTAACAGAGGGCGGTGCGGTGCACGCCGACGAGATCGGCTACCTCTTCGACGTCTCGTTTTTCCCTGAAACGCCTTCAGAGGAAGACCAGCTCATCATCGACAGGATCACAACATTGTGGACAAATTTCGTGAAATATGGGTAAGTGTTAATTGTTTTCTGTTTTAATTTATTCTGTATTTCCGTAACATATTTTCATAGTCTAAAGAGATATGTGGAACTTCGGGACATGCAGATATAATAGGAAGTCATCCAATGATGTGATCGTTTTGTAGCCGATGCTGGAATTGGATTAAAAAATTTAGTCCCTTCGACAATTACGACATGGTCATGTAGTTTCAGACTGTTAATCGACTTCATTATTGGAGAAACGTCCTCCGGAAACGAGGGTGATAGCCGCACTAAACCCACTTAGTTAAAAAGTACAGGATTAATTGCTAATCTTTTCCTGGAGCTGTAACACGTTTCCAATTGTATACATAATCACACGATTGTCCTTCTCCACGTGTTTATTAACTTTCGTTATGAACTTTATCTGCAATTTTTTATCATTTTACTTTAATCAAGATTTAATTCATTTATCTAATCAGTAATTAATCAAAGCGTCAGAGATTAAATTTGTAGTTTTGGTAATTTTCATATTTGCGGACAGGCTGTCCTGTGAGTATACCTCACAGTGTACTTTAGACGGAGTAATATCAGAGAAAAGATAGCAGCTATAAGTATTAAAGTTACCAACCCGCTAGGTATTAGAAAAGCCGAAGGGCATAGGTGGCCATTTACCTCCAGACTAACATAATGGCGATAATCGGGTTTTCCAAGAGCTGGAAGACAAGGATTTTGATTTAGCATGTTATAAGTCTTCGCAACAATCAATACGTGATTTGAAATGCCGATCTCATTATTATTCACAGAGACCCAACTCCGGAGACGACGGAACTGCTACCGGTGAGGTGGAGCCCGGTGACGGACAAGGTCATGAATTATTTGGAGATAGACAGCGAGCTGGCGCTCAATCGACGACCGTTCCACAGGCGGATGACCTTCTGGGACCTGTTCTATAAGACAAACAAGCACCTGCTCTGGAATTACGACGGAAGCGATGTTTAGGATGTACTTAATACTCTAAAGCCGAAATAAAATATTTGGATTTTGTGTATACCAAATTTTATTATCATGATAAACTGTATACAGTAAATTATCAGTCGTTTTTAAATGACGCAAAGAAAGAGACATTGTAATTAATTTCCTTTATATGTACGTCTGTTAAACCCAAACGAACGGAGCAATTTTATTTTTAATTTTCGTCGTGTGTAAGTTTCACAAAATTTTCTAGCCTTGCTTACGAAAAAATATCAATTTTGGATTTTACCTGAGGTCAGAGTAGACATTTATTTGTGTAAAATCTGTAAGTAGCTATGACTCGCTCTCGTGCCGCGCCTGTGAACAGTTGTGCGTGTGTTGTGTGTGAAGGAAAAAATAATAAGTTACTCTATAACTCTAGAATTATGTCGAATATGCGAAAATCTCCATCAGGAAATAAAGTGCTAC
>DWLS01003858.1:0-14969 GCA_018246255.1 Pachliopta kotzebuea | reverse complement strand
GGACCGGTCGCGCTGGAAATCTATTGGAGAGGCCTACGTTCAGCAGTGGACTGCAATAGGCTGAGATGATGATGGTGTTAGATTTCGTAATCAAATTGTCGCTGAAACACTAAGTTGGAAAGAACTTTTTATAATTTTTAATCGCTTACATGATTTATTTTTATAATCATACCCAGTAGAGAAGGGGAGAGGAGGTAAGGGGTCAAGTTAACCTCACCTGCACGTGGTGCACCCTGCTAATCAACAACATCAACTAGTAGTAGGTCTGTTGTAAGAGACAGTCTAGAGAGGTACTACCGCACTACTTATTTTTACCGTCAAACAGTAATGTGCAAATATTAATATTTTCCGGTTTGAATGATGCTGTAGGTAGTAAAATTACTGAGGTAACGAGACTTAACATCTGTCTTGGGGCGACGAGCGCTATGTATACCATCTTAACCATCGCTGCATAGCTCGGGGAAGTAATCGTTTAGATGCCACGTCGATTGAAAAAACGAGGTACTGACTCTTCACCAAACCGCATAGGACCATCGTAGTGAGATAGGCCCAAATTCCCTCACTATTGGAGGAGGTCTATGTCCAGCTGTGGAAGTCTATCGACTGATGATAATAGGTCGGGTTTATTCTATCTTTTCTATTTCATTCTTTCATACAAGATTTATCTTTCTCTCTTTTATATTGTAATTAACTGTTGGTTTTTATTACTAGAGACCGTTTAGGTAAGTATCACCACATCTCCTATTCCAGCCAACATATTTAAATTAGGCAAACAAATAGTAATGTGCAAAAATTACTGTGTTCCGGTTTGAATGATACTGTATATAGTGAAATTACTGGGGAAACAAGATTTTACATCTGCTGTCTCAGGCGACGATTATATGGTGCTGTGTATACCATTTTAACCAGCGCGGCGTAGTTATTGGCAAGGGTATCACTTACTATCAGGTGAATGCTTTGCTCGTCTCTTAGTGTCACCGAATTAAGAAAATAATCATTTTTAATATTTACAAACTTAATACTAGTTACAATTTTCAAAATGATATTTTCTTCTATGTATATATTTCTTTCTTTCGTCTTCTTCTTACTATTGATATGTCTTTGGTAATTCTGTTTATTTTTTTGTATCAGTTTGTTGTTCTTAAGTTTTCTTTACTTTTTATTTTATATGCAATCTAGTATTATTTTCTTACATTATTTAAAACAATCTTCGGCTAAAGTTTTCACTCATCAAAGAAGCTATCGCTTTTATACTTTATAGCGATAGGTATTAGATGACTTTCTCCTTTAACCCTTAATGCTGAAATGATGATGATGGATCCTTAACTTTCGATCAGGTGTTGTGTGATTAGTGAGCCGGTCCGAATCACACGGGATCTTTGGCCTTGTACCGTGTACCGGGGCTAAATAATATAGATAATGCTCCGTCATTGGTCTACAATACAAGATGGTACAATTGAATAACGATTTTAATGTGTGCAGCGTGTAGGGGCTTAGCTTCAGTGTTGTACTTTATAAGATTTATCGATAAAAAAAATATTTAAAATTAAAACAAACCTCCAGAATCGGATAGGTACTAGATAAACAATAATAAAAGACGATACTTTGTATCATCATCATCATCAACAGCCTGCGCAGTCCACTGCTGAACATAGGCCTCTCTCAAGGAACGTCACTTAGCCCGATCTTCGTCTATACTGGATATTAGTAGACTGCTTCCGAAAACAAAGACAGACGATAGTACTAATGATACCTTTGACAGAAAAAAAACGGTTCTGATTAAAACAAATATTATTTGTGATCTAAATGAGACGATAGTTTTATAAAAGATATATTACTTTAGTTCAAAAAACAGCAATGAAACACAAAATCACATATAATATAATATTTTGTATATTATTCTCAAAGAATTTCCTTATGATTGCTGAACATGCGATAGATTGATGTGATTGCAGGGTTTCGTAATCGTTATTTTTTATTATTAACAATACTATAAAGAAGCAAATAAAATATTTTGTTTAAAAATGTTATCAACTAATGAGTTTTTTATTTCAGCGAACCAACATTACAGGAAAGACGTACATTAGTAAATAATGCGCCTGTTATTAACAATATGAATCAAGTTGATAAACACTGTATAGTATCATGTTTGTTGATTAGAAAAAATATATCTTAAGTTAAATTACCCTACTAATTTCACTAAGGATAGCATCATTCAAATCTGAAGACAGTAATATTTATATACTTCTTTTTGGAATCATTAATAATTGTTTTTCTGCGGCGATACCCGACTTAGACTTTGGCAACTTAAACATACCATGAGTGTAATGGATCTAACCAACGAATCAACCTTACCTGCTCGTGGTGCACTCTAGTGATCAACAGTCAAGGTTCTGATTCTCCACGTCGGCGTAGTGGGAGATAGCCTAATTTTCCCTTTCTTGAGGGAGACCTGTGTACATAAGTGGACATCGATCGGCTGATGATGAGTGTAATAGTAGATTATATTATATAGTATATAAAAATAAATAAAAGTATAGTTGATGTACTGATGTCGATATTATAAAAGCGATGGGAACCAGTTGGCACTTATTTGTGATGCACAAATCTGCGTAATGGCTCGCTCGAGTGGATACGGGAGTCGGTAATCTGCGGCATCACCTTGGCTCCGCGAAACTAGTTCAGCGTCTACGTCAGTGCCAACAGAACGTTTGTTCGACGGAGATTGATAAATTGGAGCCTACAATTCTAGATTTGCCCCGTTGCCTTTGTTACACACAAACGTGTGACCCGTTTCTTAAATTGTTACATGTAGGTAATAGAATTGCGAACTAATTAACGCTAGACTACTTATTACAGAGAATTTTTTATATATACATATGATTCATACAGCTTATAGTTCCAAAGGAATGTTAAGAAATGTCGAATGGTTTATGTGCCATATTTTTAACTTAACTGGTATAAAGTCCTGTTAAATAAAAAGGAAAAAAAAAATTACATGGTAGTACGTCATTTGCCACAGACCATCTATGATCTACCTCCGCAGGTCTTACTGCTGCAGACAAACAGTACTGTGCAAACATTATTATGTTCTATTTTGAACGGTTCTGTAGCTAGAGAAACTACTCCAGTAATGAAACTTAACACCTTATGTCTCAAGGTGATAAGCGCAATGTGGTGCTGTGTATACCATCTTAACAAGTGCCGCGTTGTTGTGGGCAAGCGTATCACTTACCATCAGGTAAACGTGTTGCTGGTCTCATGATAAAAAAAACTTACATCATTCGAAGTATAGGGATCATCATCGTTAGCTACTGCTGTAGAACCTCTCTAACCGATTTCTCCCTGGACTAGCATCCAACGAATCTTTGGAAACTTTACCTGTTGCTGGTTCGCCTAACAGGCGCTCGTCCCATGCTGCACATGCCAAATAATTATAGTAACAGAATTAATTAACACATATATTTACCAATATTTTGCCTAAAAGAATATACTTTTTGTAACATTCATTAAAAAAATTACTCATTTATTGCTTATGTTAAACATCATGAAGACATGATGATCTTTTCGTCTTTCCTCTAATAACTAGTCGTAAAGGTGAAATCTGTATGAAAGATATAACGATGTTATTTATTTAAAGACGCGTCACTTCGCGATCTGATGACATATAATTAGTTTGAGCAAATATAAGTGATATACAAGTGTGGCTGGGATAAGTTGGGGCGACGTGGGGACGTGGGGACGTGGTGTCACCTCGATTTAGTCCCGGGGGCCACTGGTCGGTTTTATGGGTCGCCGGTGCTGCGGAGTGGATATAGCTGCCCATTAGTTTTTACGTGCGGTGTTGCAATGGAAAACAAACTAGTCGAATTCATATTTATCTAAGCCGTGGTTCCGTACACTTTTATTAATTATATTTTAGGTACACGAATGTTAAGTTTTATCGCTGCTACATCTTTGTATCTTCATAGACTATCGTTTGCAGTGACCCAACTATTGCATATATATCTTCAGCGGTAAAAATATATGTTTCAATTTAAAAGCTGCTGTGGTTGGGTATTTAGAAAAGGACGGTAAAGGTAGAATAATTGTCTAGAAAAAGTAGTAGCTTTCTCCGTAACCATTACCGACATATTATGTTAGCTAACTTAGTATTTTAAATACCTTATTTGTAGAAGCGTATATAAAGCAATGACTCAAATAATGAAGACGTGCGTATCATATTTATTTATACTTCGAATGCAATAATAATAAATGAGAGAAAAAAGTATAACAGAGAGATAGAGTAAACAAAAAGACGGAGATAATGTCACAAAGCGTTCTTATACATTGGAGACTAATAAGAAAAAAAAAAGAAAATTTTTATTATATCCATGTATGTTTATTTAATTATATGTATATTTAATTATATCCATGTATGTTTTTGTATCTATATCTATATCCATGTACATGTGTATTGTATGTATATGTATATACAGAAACCATCAAATTTAGTTTATGCTCAAAATACAACTTTAAAACTTCACCTACCATAGCATCTCTCACTTCCTTAGTTTACTGGCAAAGAATGCCCACAGGCATTAAGTTCCAAGACCCTAATCTTAGTTGTTTTCAAAAAAGTTTTAAAATAAATAAACAAACCAATTAATCATCTTCCTTTTCATCACGATACGAGCGGAACGCGGAATCCTAATAATAATTTTTCGTCTCGATGCAGTTAATGTCAACCTGACGGCCGTTTCTTATGCGGTTAGTATTTAAGTAACACATTTAAGATTAGTTATCAGTGTTGTAAACGAGAAGTTTCTTTGTATGAGCATAATTTTTTATTTTAACTAGAGAAATCTTAGACAAAATTACATAAAATATTGATAAATTGCAAATTTCGCGCCGGTGTCAAGAGCCACCAATAAAATGTTCTTAGAAGCAAGTCGGAGACAATTGCATTCGATTAAGACGATCACAAGTCAATTGAAAGCGCAGGCGGACATCAGATCGTCGATGAACATCATTGTGTATATGCATATAATATAATATACAAATATTCACCTAAACTTCTGCGATAAATTCGATATTTATCCAACTGTTTGATTTCACCAATCGGTCAGAAAAAAGTGGAGATAAGTGCAACGTTGGGCTTGGGTTAGCTATCAGATTCATAATGACGACGACTGTATAATTCTTATATATTATTAGTCGAATTATCATGCCTTAAAACATAAGATATCTCGTTATCCCAGTAATCTCATTACCGGCAACTTCTTTTTAACCGCAGCACAGTAATATTTACACAGTACTGAATTGCATACGAAATACTCGATGCGGTGTTACCTAGACAGTCTTCTGCAATTAATTCATAATAGCAATATAAACATAAAGCAATACTTTTCAAGGATAAATAAAGAAAAAGTACAAAAGTTCTGTGGTTTTTCATCCCCAAATAATAATTAATATTATTTCAATGAAATACAAACTTCTACGTTATTCTTCAGTAAGATTCGTAAATATTTATGTAAAACGTGGCACAGGCAGAAAGTTTCTGTTGCCGGAGACTGTCTGTGTAGGCTCCTATTTGTACTGCCAAACAGTGATCAAATACATTGTATATATTGAATATTATATTGTATACTGTGTTTCGGTTTGAAAGGTGATGTATACTAGTAAAATTACTAGTATAGTATTACTGCGGTAACGAGACTTAACACTCAACGTCTCAAGGCGACGAGCACAATGTAGTGCTGTGTTCCATCTTAACCACACCTTGCTCGTGTCGTCAACTAAAAAAATATATATTATATATTTCTCAGTAAGTTAAATGTAAACTGTTTACGTAATTCTGTCATGCATTCGCTTTAAATTTGTGTCTATTTCCAGCTTAATTTGCATATTTATCTGATTTAGTAACTGTCAACTGCACTGCTTTGTTTGGTCTATTGTTCTTGTTTAGTATTCCAGTGAATTTATAACGCTTTTACTAAATCCATTAGGATGATATCAAAGTGCGAACTTTAGAAACGTATAATTTATACGAATGTTGTAGATATGTCGTGGTATTTGTTAAGTCAATAATAAATGTATTTTCAAGTTGGTTAGAAACTAAGAGTAAAAATGGTGATAATAAAAAAATGAGAAAGTAAATGTTTCAACGTTTTATCATTGTCAACATGCTTTATCATGTATTGTCATAATGTAACATCTATTTCTAACTCAAAATAAATCTATTTTTAGGAATAACGTAGTTTGTTAAAATACTGTAATACTAACCTTTAAGGCGAGAGTAGTAAAATTTTTAAAGGAAAAGTAGTGTATGGACAAGTTTTTCGATAATAAGAGATCAAGAAATATATAATGATTGAAGCTTTTTTCAAGATGGCTTTTGTAAAAGCTTCTTTCTTTTTTTTAAAGTTTAGTGATCCTCAATTTGTTGCTAAGAAATTAACTATTAATTAATTTCTAACTGCGTGCTGGGTACAATTGTCTTTGCTAAATACCATCGCAGTGTTATGAGTAAATCATCACCAGTCATTATCAGTTTATTGATATCTAACTAATCTCACAAGTTTCAGTTTAGGGAAATCATGATTATTGGTATATCAATTTAAAAGAATTCATCATCTGCCGATAGATGTCCAATGATGGGCATTGGCCTCCCTAATAATGGAGGAATTTGTGCTGTCTCCCACCACGCTGGAATAATGCTGGTTGATGAATAGCCGAACCTTGTTTTTTGATTAGCAGGGTGCACCACGATCACGAGAGGCTGGTTTGGGTTCCGGAAGTTATTATCTGGGTGGACCTCTTATACCCCATTCAAAAGACTTTAGTATAGATAATTATATCGATTTTTGTATCGATAATAATGATATTCGCAATGTGCAATCAGACAACAATACGTCATAAAATCGATTTTATTAAAAAGCCCGGCTGTAAAACTTTTCCGGTGTCCGAAAATATAAGAAAGAAAAAAATAAAAACTGCGTACGGCCATTGTCATAGATTCTTAGTATTCAGGGAATACGTCAATATGTCGGACGTATCGAGATCTGAATTGAGATAAAACGTTAATGGAAACGGCGGGTTGAATACGAAACGGTGACAATTTGCGAATTTGAATCGCTGAGGTTTGGAAATCGTACGAGTTTTTTTTTAATTCCGTTTGCCCTTTGATTACCGTTCTTTACAAATCTATAACTTTCTAATAATACTGTCTTTGAATAATCTAAATGCATTGAATATATTTTACAGTAGTCATGAAAACACAAACTATAAAAGCACTTTTTCTGCCCATTCTATTATTGTTTATAGCACACATATTATAGTTAAACTTTATTGACATTTTTTTTATTTCCAGGTTAATATCTATGCAGTTAAGCTGTTTATATAGTTTTTTACTACCCCAAAATCTTCTTTCTACTACTATTACAAAATATTTACTCGATTATTATTTATGTACATATAAAAGATTTTTTTTATCAAAATTGAACCAGGAGTTAACTAGGGTTTTTTTTTATTATTTTATCTTAATTTTATCCTTAATTTCTTACTACTTAATATTGTTAGTTTTTAATTCTATTGCTATAGCTACGTACATTTTTCTTTCTTGCTTAGGCTTAGGCTGAGATTGTATTATTTAATAAAGAATTTAGTTATTCTACTTATTTGCTATTAATTTTTTACCTTACTAGCCTATTATGACACAATATTTCAAAAATCTGCCCCTTGTCTTATTACTAATTAACTGTCTAATATTACTACTGATAATATTTTAATTTTTTGTATATCCAGCTCATACCTTTCTTTAGTAAAAATAGGATTTTCCGTTACAATATATATAACTCTTTCATTCTTATCCTTGACACAGAATACTAGCAAGCTTTGGCAAGGACACTTAAGATTTTATGTTACTAAGATCTACATTAATTAATTTAGATTAATTATAATTGAAAGTCTCTGAATTCGTTGCAAGTGTATGTGTAAGGCAAGATTAGTCACTGCATCACGAAGGGAGTAAATAGATACCAGAAGACACACGAAATTTTTATTTTCAAATGGCACGCGACATTTTCTGCGAATGTAATCAGATCATCGCTAACTTTGTCAAGCAGTTCAAAGATCTTCCTCACCGCTGACCGACTTCTCCAAGCTTCCTGTGCCAACGTAAATAAACGCTGAAATTATTGCAAATTCGTGGGACATTTTCCTTTAAGACAGCGGCAGGTGGTCATACTGTTTCGTTACGGCTGCTGCAACAGATGATTGTGTTTTCGTCTAAGAATTAACATTGTTATAATAATGTACACATAGTAACAGTAAGTATGTTCAGATCATAATAATTTAGCTACTGAGATTATTGGAGTAACGAGACCTAATAATTTTTATCAAGGTGACTCGCCCATTGTGGTGAAGAATCATTACCATCATCAGCCGATAGACGTCCATCCCTAGAAATAGGTCTCTCCCAATATATTGAAATCTAAATTTATTACTTTTCTATATTCGATTATAATTTTTTTATAATAGCATAATTTGAAAGTGCAGTTAACCGCATTAATAAAAGCAAGAAGGTCCGAATTAATAAAGGTTAAGTTTCCGATTAAGAAAACCGTCTTCAAAAATGATGATCTAAGGTCTGTGTCCAGTAATGGGCATCTATCGACAGATGATGATGAGGATTAAATATCAAAAGCTTTAGTTAAAGCATAAAATCTGATTAAAACTTGAGGTTATATGCTTTAACACAAACAGAAAGTTCCGGATTAATAGAGGTAGAGCTTCCGGTTAAGAAAAACATCGAGATAAATGATGACCAAGTATTAGAACTGTAAATATCTCAACATCTTTCAATACAGCTACAGGTGGATAAATGGCCTTAATCCCAGCAGTGGGGAACATTAAGTTGATTGTTAATATTACATTATATTGTATGTAGTAAAAAAATTATGACGTTAATTCCAGCAAGCTAACAATGCTTCGACCGATATTGACACGAAGGTCGCTCCTTATGTGTAATGATTAATTACAGGTAACACTTATGAATACTAATTGAAATGAATGTTTAAATTTCAGGTGCAAAATACATAAAAAAATTTAAATAGTGTTATTCACAGAATCATATGCATTATATTAGTTAGACATGCGAGATGGTAGTCAAGATTTTGTTTCATTTTGTTTTGTTGCTATTGCCTTCACTCTTTCTGGTTTTGGTTTACTCTTTCCAATATTTGGTTCTTTGTCTTCCTTTTCTTTTTATCTAAATCCACTCTTCCTCTTCCTAAAATATTTCATACCTTTTTGTTACATATTCTTGTATCTTCTTTCAAGTTTTATGGTAGCTATAGTACATTATAAAAATATACTGCAACGTGTTGTCTCTCAATGTTATCTTTAACAAGTCGTATTTCGTGAGATGTTCGTGCAGGAAATTGTTCGTATGTCGTTTCCCCATTGTACAAACTCTCCTATAAATTTTCTTCCGGACAACGCTAACGGTGTCCGGGACGCGACGCCTTGTATTTGTCTTTTTTCCCCCAACATCTATACACGAATCGGAAATATAAGCTGGAGGAAGCGATTAATTGTTGTGAAAGGCGACTTTTAAAACGCCAGAGATCCGTGAGCATCCGCCCACCGCGGCTTGTACCGAAAAATTTTTTTGAAGCCCGAATATAGAAAAAGTTTTTTTTAGTTGATTATCCGTTAGTTGAAATAGTTAAAGTCCGATTCTTAACGATGTCCTGTGGGTGGGTAAGTGTGGAGTAGACGTCTGCTTTTGAGTTTTTATACTTTTTTTGTAATAACATTCCTTATGGCAGTCGCATATATATCCACCATAATTCCACCATCAGTTGTACTTAAGTGGCAACTGAAAAGAACAATTTCAGAAATTTGAAAGCATTGTACAGCTGTGGAAATTTAAATGTATTTTAGGCTTAAAAACGGTAGTCGGAATTTATTACAGAAATATTATACGACTAGGCAAACATTTTTCATCTGAAGACAAGTGTTCTGTCCTAACAATGTAGCGCTAGTTAGGATATACATAGTGCACCACAATGCGCGCTTTCAGACGTCTGCTTACCACAGTAATTTCTTTACGGTGTCACGAAACAGCAGTTTTCATAGTATTATTAGTAGCAACACAAACTATTTTATATCGGAGGCAATTTGAATTTACTTGCGGGTTAAGGTTATAGTGGGTTTTTTATCCACTAAACTCCTTGGTGGTCTTCATAATTGCATTAGGTAGCTTTAGGATGTCCTACGGAACATACTCCTTGTTTACTTTGCAAAGTTCTGAAGAAAAGCATAGCCCCCACTCAGCATTGTCGCTGTGCTACATCAAATATAAGACGCGATAGACAAACCCTTTAGTAAGACCATTTAAAACAAAGAGTAAGCATACCGTATACTTCTAATCTATCTCATTCTCTCCAAGACTAAATCCTATTTGTGGAAGTGGTGATAGCCTAGTGATTTGAACGCCGGCCTTCCACGCCGAAGGTACCGGGTTCGAGTCTGGGACCAATGATTTTTTTAATTTACGTGCAGTTATAACACTAACTAATATCATGTGTTTTAAGCCATGTATCAAATCGCGTAGCTATAAAAAAATCTAATTAGTCGGTCCCTTTTTGACGGTTTTTCGTTTTTTCATCGACTTTTCAAATCACAAACATGCTAAAGAAGTTTCACTATTAAACTAAATCCGTTTCAACACTTGTCGCGCCATGTCAAAAGCCGCCGATACCCGTTGTGACAGACAGACAGGCGCGTGGCGTAGGAAGTCATTAGTTATGCAGCCGCTACCAGCTACCGAGATGATGTACAGCCAGAGCCGTTATACAAACCGAACTCGGAACCGAACATGACGTTCGCGAAGCAACCATCCAGACCTACCCCGAACTCTTGTACCATGGAGCTGTTATAATTTATCTGACACAAGTAATTTTAATTGAATTAGATGCGCCTTCCACACTTCAACTGGTAAAAGAAATGCTCAATATATTCGTAAGCAAATAAATATGCCTTTTATTATTTTAAACATGTTAACGTTAATATGGCAACACCGCTAAACTAATACATCACTATCATCCGATTAAATCCACTGTTAGATCTATGTCTTCCCCTATAGTAATGGGCTATGAGCCATCTCTGACCACACTGGCCCAATGAGAACCTTTTATATTGACATAATATATTTATGACGTGTGTATGCGGAGTTGTACATCACGATTTTTACGTATAAATATAGTATAATATAAATATGCTGCGGACTGCGGTAAATCGCTTCTAGTTATCCCAATACACTTTAAACTGCACGTTACGTATATGAATTATGTATAGTATATATACATAACAGATATTTCTATATGCAAACTCTTTATATAATTTGATTATAACTATTTTAAGCATATTATTGACGATGGTAATTGATTACAAGCACACAATCCAAACGCGGTTTCCGAATCCTTCCGAACTCTCATTTTCTTTTTTTATTACTTTCTCCGTGTGCCTTGGGTCGGTCATTCTTTTCTCTACTTATTTTCTATATCTCTTTCGTTTTACAATAATTTTTTCCTAAAATATTACTCTTCTTCGCCATACGATTTGTCTTTATCTATTTAATTATCAAGGTAATGACCTTGCACATAATTTCGTTTCCATTGCATCTCTTGTTACACTTCTACTTCTCTTTACCTTCTTGTTATTCTTTTTAATTGTACAATGACCAATTTTAATTTTTATTTATGCCACTTTCAATAAATTTTTTGCAATATTTTATTACTATGCAGCTACTGTCGTCTATAGTCATAAAAAAGAACTGACACTTTGACACAGATTATAAAACAAGCATCTATTATAGTATATATTGTTCCTTTGATTTATGATATTCAATGATTAGTAATATTAAAGTTAGTACTTAGAAATAACTTTGGTTCAAACCTAAAATTCACTTTACTGTAACATTTAATTAAAATCTTTAACATTAAAGGTTTTCAAGTAATAAGGATTGAAATACAGTAAACAATAGTACTAAATCGTTTCATAATCATGGATGGTGGATGAAAAATAGACTTTAAGCAATAATGATGACTGAAAAAGTAAAAAACTAACTAATACCTGGTGATGGATTCATACTGTACGTTAATTTGTTGTTCTTCTTCAAAGCTTTTTAGGTCCCTTTTGTTCTTAAATAATATCCATAGTGTATAAATAGAACCGAGAAAACTCATCGGTCTGTCGTTTGAGGTAATTTTAACGCAGAACAAAAAAATGAACAGAAAAATTTGTTTAACTATATTACTAAAATGTAGTATGAGAAAGATGATTTAGTTATAATATTATAACA
Source organism: Pachliopta kotzebuea (assembly GCA_018246255.1). NCBI lineage: Eukaryota > Metazoa > Arthropoda > Insecta > Lepidoptera > Papilionidae > Pachliopta > Pachliopta kotzebuea. Next base: position 2,620 of record DWLS01003858.1, on the reverse strand, counting down.
TTTGAACACTTGCTTATTGTTCCAGTAATTTTACGTATCTCAATATAGTAATGTCTTTGTATTGAGACTAGTCAGTAGTAAAAGGCATCCTAATCAGCGTAGACAGTCTTCGGTGACCATGTAAAAATTTCCAACAACTAACATTTTTGTTGATAGTCATTCTTCAGACCTTCGTGACCAGTTGCTAATGCATTATACTATTTGAAATTCATTTTCTACTAATTTACAGTTAATAGCAAGTTACCACTGAAAGCAAATTGAATAAACCGTTCAATTATGGTCCATTTTGACCGTGGGAAGTGACACATTACGGATCACACCTCGCGTGTCCCCTAATGACTTTATAATAACGCATAATACAGTTGCCATTCATTGTATATACCGCTTTATGTTACATTATGGGGAAAAATTAATAAGTTCTTTTTAAAGGCGGACGAGACTCACGTGATAATAAGTGATACGCAAATCTGTAACATAAGATTTCTGTGAAGATTTATTTTAATGAGTGGAGTTATTTTAGAACTAAAACCCACCAAAGTACAAGTCAAAGTCAAGCCTAAACATTATTTTAAATTTATGACAAATTAAAAAAAAAAACTAGCAGAATATACTTAGAAAATTCTATTGAAAGGCGATTCCAACGGAAACATTGAACATGAGTTGAAACTAAAATAATCTAATGCATGCAAATTTTTTTTTTCCGTGGGATCGGTACTCAGAAACTGTGGTATGTAAGTCGTATAACGAGATGTCACTAGTTAAAATATATTGGGTAGAAACAAAAAAAAAGTACTTAAAACTCATCTCTTTTGTCGTTGGTAAAGTATTAGATTTTTTAATTCCTTCTTGCTACACGTTCAGCTGACGGTAAGTGATACGCTTTCTTATTAACAACGTGACACTATTTAAGACAGTGCAGGACCGATTTCATAGATCTTTGGGATGTCTATCGCCTGATGATAATGATAGCAAAGCATTAACTAATTTTTATTCGCCGACGCGACGAGACAAGTAAGCCGTATACTTGATGGTGAGTGATATGTTTACCCATAACAATGTGGTGCTAGGTATTACATAACCAAGACACATGTAAATGAAAATCCGCCGCCGGACAACTACACTTACATAAGCAGTAGAAACACTAGGTTAGGTTAAGGTTAATAGGCCGTGGGTCTCGTGGTCCGCGTGCCTAGTATCAGATGAGCAGTATACGTCACAAAAGACGAATCAGCTCTAACATCATCAGAGAATACATGTGGTGCTAGTTAAGATACACACCGTACACAACACGTGTACGGTGTGTATCCATATATACATTACGCTCCTCTCCTTAGTTGTTGTATTACCCCAGTAATTTCACTAGCTACAACACCCTTTAAACCGGAAAACGTTAATGTTTACATAGTACTGTTTGTCGGATGCAATAGGACCTCCGGTAACAGAGACCTAGCAGCAATGAATACTAGTAGTGAAAAATTAGGTTAATAGTTTATTGTTTCAGCTCAATGTTGTCTCTTGGACATGGATCTTACAAAATTTTTTTCAACTCATCCAATTCAATAATACCAATAACAAACAATTCCTCGCAATATGTTCATGGTTTTGCTAACTAGCGGTTAGCTCAACTTGGGCTTACTTTTCTTGGTAACTCTTGCATTGCCCCTTTACCTTACATCCTGATAGGCGAATATATTAAGTTCTGTTGCCGTTGTGTTGTATTCCGGTTTGAAGGGCGTTGTAGGTAGAGAAATTACTGGGGTAACGAAACTTAACACCTTACGTCTCAAAGCGACGAGTGATGTTGTGTATACCATATTAATCATCACCATATTGTTATGGGTAAACGTATCATTTACCATCAGGTGTACGGCTTGCTTGTTTCGTCGCGTCGGCGAATAAAATTAAATGAGTTAACGCTTTGCTATCATCATCATCAGTTGATAGACATAACAAAGCTGTCTGAAATTGGTTCAGCACTGTCTACATCCAGCGGTTTCTGGTGACCTTCACCAGACGCTTTTCTATTAAATAACGTGATCTATACTAAACAAATTTAATATGTCGTTTCTATTATACTAAAAGAGAACTATCATAATTTCCACTTATCGACAAAAAGCTTGTTGAGATTTCGTGTTCTTCGGATGTGCATCGTGGGCGGGCACCACCACCACTCCCATACAATCGCCCACAGTTTCCTATACAAAACATCAATCATGCTAATTGAATTCTGTCAATTTTAATTGTTAAGCGCACACAATCAGCTTTCGTTTTGGTTATTGGGTGGAAAAAAAAATTATATTGGTCATTATAATTGTAAATATGTTTTTAACGAAATAAACAACCATTAACAAACTTAATTTTTATTTGTTCATTTTAATACTGAAATGAATTAATGCATGGTATATTTATTTATACATTCCTTGTAAAGTAAAAGACACAAAAAATATTAGAGAAACAGATAAAAAAAGGAAGACAGAAGGCATTATCTTCCATTCGACTTTTTCAAAGTTATAAAAAAAAGAAGACAAAATTTTGTTATTTAGAACCTGAGACTAATTTTACACGACGAGGCTGTAAGGACTCAGTCCATTGCCTGCCTGCAAGGGCAAAATCTTAAAAA
>DWLS01003857.1:0-14970 GCA_018246255.1 Pachliopta kotzebuea | reverse complement strand
AAAGTGTGCGCGGACGTTCTCTAATAAAATTGGTTACGTCAGCCACATGAGGTCGCATGAAAGAAGAAATAACTGAAATGGTCGCCGTAGCCGAAATCGGCATGGAGGACACACACACACACACAGGAATAAATACTTTTTTAATATTGCGCAGAGTACACCCTAACTGTAACATAATATCTCTAAATAAATCATAGTAAGTAAGCTTTGGTTTTGATAATCAAGCGTTTAATTATAATCGTTAATATTGTATATTAAATAAGCGATATATCATTTATCTAACATTTATCAAAAACGTTAATTTTAAAAAATTTTATTGAACTCATAATATCTTGGTAACTTTACGTCGAATCTAAATGATAAGAAATTAAAGTTAAAAATTAGAGCCATTTTCGTATTTTAAATCGTCGATTAAAACTTCGTATTTGATTAGAGTTATTAATATTCTGTTTAAGTACCCACTTTATAAAAGTGATTATACTTGCTAAAAAATTTTGTTTGTTCAACTGAGTAATATTCTTTTACTGCCCATTAGTTCAAAACCTTAGCTATTATCATGGATTAAGCATTTTAATTTGTTAAAAATGTAAAATTTATACTTAAAAAGACTCCTAATTTTTTCTTAGCTATACGTTTTTGTCCGGTTTTAGCTCTTGCTGTAATTTTTATTATTTTAAGACCAACTATTTGCCGGAATAAAACACAGCCTTCAAATTATAAATATTAAGAGAATTAAACTCAACATTCATTATTTAATTTCATACTGTTAATAAGCACTGCTAAACATAATCCTTCACATTTTTTTTAGGAGCAGCAAAAGCTACACCTTTTTTAGTTTATTTTACTAAAAACAGACCCGAATGAAGTGAAGGTGGGGATATTCTAAATCCAGTCGTCACTTACATGCGGTGCACATTTTTAATCCACGTCCGTATTAAGTATCTCATTAACTATTAAATAAGATTTAGAAGATTTAATTAAGTGAAGACAATTATAAAGTTTTTCTAAGCAAGTTCCAATGTAATTAATACATTATGTACATTATTTTGCAACATTGATGCTGCTCCAGTAAGACATGTGTTCAAATATACTGCAGTATTCATTGGCTTTTTTCTTTTCTACTTTTTTTTAAAGCAAACACGAAAGTAAAGTAATCGTCAGTCAATTTAAGCGGACGTCGTGAAAAAGACAAGCCAATTTATTTATATCAACGTTAAAAAAATGTAAAAGCCGTATAACCAAAAAGCGACTTTGAGTCCTTGGAACAGCCTCACAAAAGATTTAATTTGAAGGCAAAGTGAAAACTATGGATTATATATCCTTTCTAAAACATGGAAATCGTTAAGTCCTTTTGAACTTTGCGCCCTTGATAGGTTTCTTTAATGTCTTTTCCTAATATTCTTTTCAATTAGTAAATAATAATTGAATTTGAGTGCCCGAAAATTTTCTAAATTATATGCCGGTTAGTTTAGGATTCCGCCGATTATTTTAATTATTTGATAACTAGGTATACAAAATCCTTGAGTATTTTCTCTGGTTATATCCGGTTGACTGGATGCTCAAATAAAAAGGTAAAACTCTTTAGAGAATGTCTTTAGAGTATGTGTCTCAAATAAAAACAAATTCTCGTAACGAATTCTGCCGATCTACAAAGAAGTAAAGTGAAGCGAGATTTGAATAGTAAAAGGACAAATAAAGTGTGTAAACAAATAAATAAATAATTTACTTATAACCATTCGATTATAAACAGATTAAAATCTTAGGTTTATGTTTATTAAAAACAATATGTAATTGTGCTAATTTATAAAAAAAACACATGTTTAATTCTGAAATCAATAAATGCCTTAAAAAATTTCCAACACTATTTATCGCATTCTCTGAGTTATAAACTGGCTTAACTTAATATAAAATCTTTAAGCGTACCACAGTATGAATTACAAATAACAGAAATAACTTTATTCCCGACTAAAATTAATTTACTGCTTGTTAAATCGCACCGGTCGCTTGACCTTTTTCTACTTTCCAAGAACTGCATTGTGAAGTAACGACTAACTTTTTTATTAAAAGGAATTTAATCGCCACATTTTTTGTAAAAAGTAAAAAATTTTTAGCGATTCAGAAGTTAAATTGATTTAAAGCGTTTTAATGTAACAAGTATAACGCAGAATACAAATTATTACAGTCTAAAGAAAGCTTGTGATAAAATCATTGTATAGAAACGGACTATTCCCAGAACAACAGACCTGGCTCATCTGCCAACCAGTACTTGACCAGCAGCAGCAAATGGCTTAACAACCCTCTGCTTTTACAAGAAAGTTCCGAGTCTCGTTTATGGGACCATTACAAAAGCTAGTCATATTACTGATCAATGTGCCTTCAAGAACAAGGAATATTTGCTATATAGAAATTTTAAATTTTTTTTAACTGTGTGTGAACAGGCTAAATGATTTTGTATCTGCTATTTACTGAAAATTAATGTTTTAGAATCCCTAGTCAAGTTTTATTTATTTGCATTGCTAACTTTAAAGTTTTTTCACAAAACAACATCTTTGAAACCCGAAAAATAGAAAATTATTTTTGTTTAATGTCTGTAACTGGAGAAAGAAACTGACAAAGATTAAGCGAAGATTATAGATGAAAAGTATAATGACATGTTTTCTTGCTTCTTTTTTATTAAAAATTAGTTTAGAAACACGAATTTAATTAATAAAACCAAATAAATTTTAACTTGTAAATATAAATTACTTTCAATCAGGTGGTTCAATCTTTTATGAAAATATATTCTTAAACCCCTTTGTTAATAAATATAATTTGCAAAATTATCCAAACGTACTACAAGCACATAAAAGTGCTTCATGACGCATACATTAATACAAAAACCTAGTAATCTCTTTTTATTTCATACTATTTGCCCTTTGTGGATTACTGAAATGAAAAATTCAATGAACACATCGAATTATGAACAATAACACCGTCGCGTTGAGTGTTTGATAACATATTACATACATGTTGCATATCCTTCGTTAAAAACGATTCAACGTCCAAATTAATATTTCGTTCCACCTTCATCATTAATGATTTATATTAAACAAGATTTGATTCATTCATTTTTAGATCATCAATATTCAATCTGGAAAAGATTAATATAACCAATGATATTGACTTATATGTAATGTCTCTCTTAGTTTAGGCCTCACCAATCTCTGAATTACTGTGTAACTAATTATCGATTTATCCAAATAATCTTGAAACTTGTAACTTGATAGACCGATCTCTAAATAAAAGGAGGATACAGGTTGTTTGTCAATTTGTTTAAACTAGGTACTAGCACTCGAGCCCACAAAGTTTTTTAAGCATTTAATTAATTTTTAAGCGCTATACTGGCTATGCTAATGGCGTGTTTGTTACTTCTACGCCATGATTAATTTTAAATAAAACTGAAACTTATTTATTTGCTTTAATTATTAATGAAGCGTTTATCCCACTTTGTAAACCACATTTAGACAAGAACATGACATTCCCTAATTGGAACACCCCATGAAAACACCTTATGTATTTGCGTGAGCATTTTCACACGTGTCCCAGTCAGGAAACCAAAGTCATCATAATATTCAAATGAATTCATTTGTTTAACTCTAGTTCCAATATTTCCATGCAAATTTCGCGCTGTGCAAATCAAATTGAATTTAAGATTAAACACGAAAACAGCGTAGTTTCGTAAACAGTATGTTTACTGATGTGATTCGACGTTATAATATTCGATATTTCAGAATAATATTCTTATTTTTATTTGAGAATAAAATTTTATTGAACGTACCCTTGATACCTACTAGTTTTTTACTTTGTCGTATGTAAAACATCTGTCACAGACACAATAGTTAGGTCATTTACACAGTCACATATTAAACTCGTAGCCTTACGAAAAGAGTAAATAAGAGAAGCTGAGGTTTTGTACAGAATAAGACTGAGGACAATTTAATAAGTAAAAATCATTATACAATTTTGAATTTACCACTCAATAATATTAATCAATATAGTCCTTCAATGTACGAACTTATTTTTATAATACATCTATATAGTTCTATGCGCTAAACCTTTACAAGCCTTTTTCTAATTATTCATTACATATCACATTTATTCACCGACATTATTTGAAGTAATACATTTTATTACAAAAATATTATTTAAGCAGTATTAGATCTAGATATTATATTATTATGTATCTTATAGGTACATAAATTTATATCAGTACCTAAAGATATATTAAATGATATATTTTCTATATCACCCGCCTAGAAAGCATTTCTGAAGCGTTGAGTCTAATAAGCTCTCTTATCTTTGTCTTTATTGCTACGCCTTTTCTGTGCTCACATTTTTCGCAGAACAAAATTACTGTTATATATAAGAATTGAACCAAGTATCAAATAATATTATCACAATATTAGTCTTAACATCCTTCGCCAAATGAAGTGATAGTTAATACTTATGTAATACATCGGAACTTATTCTTATGGATACATGGTCTTATAAGGTCTTATGGATACATCAAGTTATGGAATTAACTCCCTGCCGAGGTTTTCCCAAAGAGCTACAGAATGGAGTTGTTCAAAAGGGGTATGATAAGATTTTCTGGGGTCGGCAACGCGCCAGTGATGCTTCCGGTGCTGCAAGCATCTATAGGCTTCGGTAACTGCTTATCATCAGGCAGGCCGTATGCTTGTTTGCCGCCTTAGTGGTATAAAAAAATACATGGATAAAAAAAATAGACTGCAAAGTATATTACTTTTTACAGTTTAAAATTAACACTACAACGTTATTAAAAAATGGATATTTTACTAAAAATTCTAAAGCAAAAAGAGTACAATATTTACCCTTAAAGTTTTTTCTAAAAGAATTAAGATTTTAAATTTAATACGTTATATTTCGAATGTTTACAAGGAGATGAAGTTAAAATCATTTATATGAAATAAATCGAAGATACTAACAACTTTGGCTGGTCGTTACGTTATATGACTTTTTTCTATTTTATTACTAAAGAGCTAATCATAATATATTTTATATTAACCCGGCACCAAATCTCCGTCTTTTTTGATACAAATCCAAAGTGATCAAAATCGCGACCCCGTCAATGTTAACATGCTCACTGAATCCTTAATATAATTCGACAATGAACAATATGAAAAGTGGATATTAATCGAAAACGAGAATGTTCTCGCAGATATAAAACAGATAAAGTTTATATGATTAAGGTCAGTTTTATTTAATACTTATACATTTATGTTAAGAATTAAAAATTGTCATTCCCTACAATGAATTGAAGCACAATTATAGAAAGAAGCTCTTGATTCTTTACTATTTTTAAATGCTTATAACATTGAAATAAACAAAATACGTTCTTTATAATATGCAATACAATTTTATAGAATAGAAGCTATCCTATATTGGGCCGAAAAATGTAATAAAGAAAAAGATACAACGTATTACTAAATTAAATATACTTTTTATTAAAAAAATTTCACTTAAACCTAATTGTTTTTTTTTATCTTACTAAAAATAGTCTAATCACATTGATGATAATATTAAGCGGCATGTTTGTTAAACTTGGTAAAAAAACACTAACATTTCCTTAATTCTGTACTTCCTGTTCATGTCTAGATGTTATTTGTTATATAATATAAGTCTAATATACAACCTTTAATCCGAAAAACTAGTCTTTAATTAGAGATATTAAACTGTGACTACTGCCATAGCAATCTTTGACCTCCGTCTGCTAAATAAATAGGTAGACTTTAATAGTTCAGGTTCTATAAAAAACGGCGTATTGGACAAAATTGTTACAAGGATACATCGTGTACTGAAAGTAAATATTGTTTGACGTCATTCTAGCCACGCTTTATTGGGAATGAAGACAAACAGGAGTGTCGCTAGCGTCATCCAATTTGTTGGGCCGCCCGCAAGCAGTTTGATTGATAGACCTCCCGTTAATCTTCATGATTCCGTCAATTTATTTATTATTCCCTATTATTTCTCTAAAGCATTGATTATAAAGGACTTATAATTATTAAATGGTCAAATTCATCACCTCTTTTGTAAATAAAAAATATAATAAAATAACTTGAAGACAAAGGGTGCGGTACCACAACGTTGTTTTCTCTATACTTGCCATTCGGTAAAATACATTTTAATTCACCTTGTCACGTTTCAGTCTTAAAATATTTTTGGTTTAATTTAAAAAAAAATCTTGGTTTACAACATCTAAAGAAATGCTTATTTAAGTGAAGTCTTTTGGCATCGCGACGGGCTACGTATGGAAAATTTTAAAAAGATTTTCCTACATTAAACTAAATTTAAGTAACGCCCCTGGTATTACAGAGAAGTTTATTTTAAAATTTTTAGCTACAGTAACCGCGTCTCTGTACCTTATTCCTTATTATTAAAAGCAGATCAGATTTTCAATTATGTGTAGAACTTTATGGACGTATAATAAAATTAAGGTAGTTATAATAGCAAATAGCACGGATAACATTTGTAAATAAAAATACCATAAACATTGGTACAATACTAAAATATAATATTAATATGGAATTAAAATCTATGTCACTCATACTTAACGACATTTCCTTTCGAGAGTAGGCACTTACTTTCATTTCCCTAATTTCCCGTCTACTTCAACGCTTGGCGGATCCTCAAAATTGAGTTACATAGCAGTTTTGCCTTTTAATGTTCCATAATGAAGGCAATTTTCCGCAATTTATTACTTTGTTTTATAAGGGCATTTATACAAAATAACTTTGTTTAAACGTTATATAAAATTGTGAATAAATTCTATATATTTTTTAAACGTGTACTATTCTTAACTAAATTTTAACGTATTCTTTACGCGCAGTTTTTTCATTATTATAATAAAAAAAACTGTACAAGTAACTACTATATTTTACTAAGATCACTTAACATGAAATAAATTATTACTGCATTACTTACTTTATTCATTTATAAAAATAATTCATATGAACAAATAAAATTTTAATTCCCTTTCTAAATGCGTTAATATTTTACTAATTTATAAGTAATATTATCCTAATAAAAAAAAGAAGAGTGTTAAAATAATTAGCACGGAATAAAAAATATTGTAAACGTTTTTTCGTTAAGCCTATTTATCATTTTTTTATACAAGCTAGTGTAAATCGTTAAACACATTGTGTTCCTTTAAACATTAATAACATTGTATACTTTTTAATAAAAATCAGGACTTTATTATACTTTATTCGACTTGATGGTACAATCGCTAGCGAATTCTATCGAACTTTTTTAACACTGTAGTCCCTGGTTCAATTCCTGGCGCGTATTTGTCCTAGTTTTCATACCGTGACAAAATATGCCTGAGCGGGCAATTAGATAACATAGCAGTAATCCAAATATTCTTAATAGTATCTGATAAATTGCCTGCAAAGCAATCTATTGTTTTAAACATATGTGCTTATGATGTTTTATATTGAGGACATGTAAGTATTAAAATATTCATTTAACCTGCTTTAAATGATTGTGCAATTTTGCCGTCTACGGTTAAAATACATATTTATGAATAGCTTGTCTATGCACAATAATTTTCTGTTGTCTATGTTTCCTACGAGAGACATCATTATCTGCATACTGCAATTAAAGCGTTTATGGAGTGAATCGATCAATAAGTGCTCCTCTAATAGATTAGAAATATAGATTCACAATTTATGTAATTAATTATAATAAATACTCAACATGAGTCAATTACCATCTTCAAATTTTAATTTGCTAGGAGTAAATACTTTAAAAGAAGATGTTTCCATTAAAAATGTTTGGAACCACAATCTTCATGAAGAATTTCATATTATTAGACAGGTAAAGACAGGCCTTTTCTTGTTAAATTTTCCCTCGAGAGCGTAATTTTCGATTGCGGCAGGCTAACAATTTTTACGAAATATTGACTATTTCATTGATTTTCTTTACAGGTTGTCCAAAAATATCACTGGGTAGCTATGGATACAGAATTTCCAGGAGTTGTAGCTAGACCAATAGGTGAATTTAGATCCACTGCTGACTACCAGTACCAATTACTTAGGTAAACAATAATATTATTTGTCGAAAAAAAATATTACAGTTCATGATCCTTGACAATAACTTGTCATGTTTAAAATATTATATACAAACATAAAACAAAGAAGTTTCCAGCTTAAATCCTGATGGATCAGATTTTATCTAGTACAGCAAACATTGCAATTCCAGAAGCAATGTCAATAAATATTTTAATCATTTACATACAAGAGTGGATAAATAAAGTATAAATGTTTTTTCTGATGAATATTCTAATCTTACAGATGTAATGTTGATCTCTTGAGAATAATACAACTTGGCCTAACTTTCATGGACGAAAATGGAAGAACACCTCCTGGATGTACTACTTGGCAATTTAATTTTAAATTTAATCTGCAGTGAGTATGAATATCACACTTTTCTTTATTAGTTTTTTTTTATTATTAATTAAATTTCTTTTTTCATACAAAATAAGTTTTTCTGTTAATAACTTTATGTTAATTTTTTTTTCTAACAGAGAAGATATGTATGCTCAAGATTCAATAGATTTGTTACAAAACTCTGGATTACAATTCAGAGAACATGAAGAACATGGAATAGAACCTTTGGAATTTGCAGAGTTGTTAATGTCTTCAGGTAAATTTATTAAATTTTATGTTTGCATTTGATTTTTCTTGAGATTTTTTAATAATCTATTTTATTCTAGGAATTGTTCTCATGGATAACATAAACTGGCTCAGTTTCCATTCCGGATATGACTTTGGATATTTATTAAAACTACTTACCGATCAGAATTTACCTCAAGAAGAAAGTGATTTCTTTGAACGCTTACGCATGTTTTTTCCAACAATTTATGATGTTAAAGTTAGTAGTATTGCCTTTTATATTTACCTTTAAAGTAGTCTATTTCCTAACTAATATTATAATTAATTCATATTTATACAGTATTTAATGAAACTGTGCAAGAACCTAAAAGGTGGGCTCCAAGAAGTTGCAGATCAGCTTGAATTACGACGAGTAGGACCACAGCATCAGGCAGGGTCAGATTCACATCTTACTGGTATGGCATTCTTTAAAATAAAGGAAGTAAGTAATTTTAAATTAAATCTCAATAAATAGACATTTCAAGTACCAGCTTCATAGTAATCAAGTCAATAATAAAAATTTAAATCCATTTGAATGTCAATAAAAATTGAATACTATTAGATTTTAAAAACTCTAGCTTCTTATCAACATTTAAGTAAAATGTAAGAAAATTAACTACATTATGCATTCATTAAATAAAAATAAAATGAGTGTCTTATCCATTATTAATGCTCATATCGAATGGGATTTCTTTCCAAAATAACAACAATGCTTTAATTGGAATGTGATGTATTTCAATCATCATTATAGGCAGTAAATTATAGAATCAGCATTATCTTTTTACTATTATTAATGTTGTACAACCATATATAAATGATCATCTTATTTTAAGAATTTTCTTTTATGGTTTTGGTTTATAGTTCCTCTTTTGATATTTTTGGTGTTTGTATCAATTAATTGTCTGTTAATCATACAACACTGATCTACAATTAGAGAACATAGTCATTTTATGTCATACTTTGTGGATTAGGCCATAACAAACAAATAATGGAATGGTTCCACCTATAGCTATGTTAAGGAAGTTCAGTACATGATAAACAATATTTCGACTTTCCTTTTTAAAAAATAGTCATCTTCTAAGCTTTTATGAAACTCATATTTATGTTCCTAATGTAAAAGGGACGAAAAATTTAATAATCAATTTAAATAAAATAAGCAGCTCTACTCTCTTCATGTTTTTGCAGCTTGGACTGGAATACTTTTCCCACAAGTATATATACTTAACCTAATTGTTTATGTCTACAATGTGTATATGTATAATAAACCTTTAATCTCATGCAATATACTTGGTTTTTGAATGCAGAAATTTAATGTAAAAACTCCATGTTTTTAATTTGATATTAATAATTTAATCTCATTATAGAAATGTTTACTGTCTAGTGAAAATAAAATCTTATACAGATTTTTATACACATGTCTGGTTTGTAATGGTTAAAAGGTTTGAATGGGACCATTCAGATCTCTACATTAAATGTATACAGAAGGTATTAACTATAAGGTAAAACAAAGTGTCATCGAAAACAAAGCAGTATGTGTAGTTTTTAAACAAGTTTGTATTTTTGTAATACTATGTTATATATCTGATTCTTTTTTAATCAGATGAAGCCATATGTCTAACTGCTAACACAAAGGCTAGGTAGTGTTCAACCAATAATTCAACCTTCCATTTTATTCTCTACTTAATTATGTATATATCACCCGCTATTGTAATTATGATTAATAGTTTGAATAAACATGTTATAAAATTAAATTATTATGTTTGTAGATATTCTTTGATGGGAACATTGAAAGTACTAGTGGACACCTGTATGGCCTTGGTGCATCATTTGCATCGAATGCTAACAATTTCCAAGACAATATAGAGAACGGCAGCACATCCTGATCCGGAGACACTGTGGACCCAAATAGGCTCACACCTTTATTACAAACGTTCCATCTTAAAGATTGAACGTAAATTGTGATTTATATGTACCTGAACGAAGGTGTATGGACACTTGATAATTAAATAATTTTAATGTATTGTGTGTTAATACTTAAATGTAATAAAATTGTAATATTGTAATAAAATATATAATTATCCGAGATTAATAAATAATACCCCTTTTAATATCTTTTCAAATAACATGTAATTAAAAAGACAGTTATATATAACAAAAATTCGTTTGGGACACTTTGGATGATTGTCCTTTATAGATATATAATTGCTCCGAAAAGTGCCCTGACTAATAAAAATACTGTCAATCTATAATTGACAAAAATAAAACCACAAAGTATATTTCTACGAAAATAACGCGAGTACTTTATTCATAAAAACAACTGCAGAAAAATTAAAAATGATTGCTTTTTGCAAAAAGAATCGTTTTACTAATGAGGATGCATCAAACACTCAAAAGATTCCAATATAATAACAAAATTTTTGGGAATCTGGTACTCTATCGTAAAAAAGGAAGAAACTAAGTTGCTCCGTGGAAACAGTATAGATTAGTTTTGCTTAGTAAATAATGCACTCTATCAACCTAGCGTCATATTGCTATGAGTGAGCATATCTCTTACCAACAGTCAAACATCCTGCTCGTCTTAACGCTCTGTGAAATAAAAAAGACACGTATTAAATAAATTAAAGTAATAATTATGGCAATACTGTTTATTTAAAACCTTATAAAATTCAAATTAAGAGCATAATTATTATAACTGGACTGAACAAAAATACCAAAAACGTAAATTAAAATCAAATACTGGAGAATACACAGAGGTACGTGATAAATAAAAAATATTAATTAGATAGGAATGTATTAGCAACACTAAAAAATCTCACACTTTCTTAAATGTAAAAGCCGGTAAGCAATATCCTTGTAAAATCAACTAACACTAATGTTTAGTTATAAATCTAAATTTTACCCATTTTCTCACAAAGGGGTAATTATTGGTCACAAAAAACCTTAATTAAAGTTAGAAGCTACAGAATCAGGAATAGCATTTATAACATCAGGACATATTTTACCCTACTCTTCTCGTGAACATAGACCCTACAAAGCGCTTGAAAGGTCAGGGTAATAAACAGTTAAAATAAACTCGATTTTTGACTGGTGATAGGTCTCTGTTGCCGGAGACCGTCTAGGTAGGTACAATGGTGTTTACAATGTAAACATTACTGTGATTCAGTTTTAAGGGTGTAGTAAGCTGGTGGAGTTACTGGGGCGATACTATACTTAACAAGTGAGATTTCCAGACGAAGAACAGGTACATATCGCACTCGTCTAGACGAATAAAAACAAATATAGATGAATTACGAAGTTCGAAACGAGTATCGAATTCATACGCCTACCTATCATAATACTATGCTGTTGTAAGTCAAATTGATACACTGCACAAAAATGTGTTAGTCTCGGTGATAGATAATGATGACTTGTTACTTCAATAATAACATTAACTATAGTGTCTTTCAAGACACACAACAATGCTTGCTGCATTTGACGGCAAAAATAGACGCTGGTACCCAGTTCGACAGATCGTTTTTGACCCACCAGTGACAAAATCAGTAAATGTTACATTTATTGTGTTATTATCGCATAAATATAAGTAATCCTTATCAACCAAATGTCTGCAATGTTTATGTTGAATTTATTTTATTTAATCACTTTCTGCTTCAAATTTCATTTTTTCTTCTTCTTAGTTTTCTGCGCCGCATCCGGTGTGTTCTCGGCCTTCCGCTTGCCCGCGTTAGCGCCTTTGCCGGTCGCATTACCGCTCGGTGCATTTTGGTTTGCGTTACCGCTCTTCTTCTTTTTCTCCGCTCTTTCTTTCTCTTCCAACTCTTGATTCTCTCTTTCAATCAAAGTTATAAGAGTGTTACATCTGAAAAATTAATGCGATAATACATTTTTTTTAAATTACTACGTCGACCGGAAATTTTAGTTAACCATGAAAAACGTATGTAAAACATTCACTAAACCACAAAATCATTTAACCTACTAAACAAAATGTACTAGTATTTTGTGTAAATGTAGTATGTAGTATTTTAATCAAAACGGAAAAATATGCTGCGCTTCGACTAACTACTAGACTGCCCTTCCATAATAGTACTATACAGGAAATACCTTGTATTTTTTTATGGATAAATATATAAAATTTTAAGATTTCATCAAAACAAAATTTGTATTTAGATTAACAAAGTACCTGCGCTGAAGTTCAACAGCTGTTCTGGACTTGAGAAACCAATCGAAACGAAACTGAGGAGCAGCGTGCACCGCTGCCCGAAGCTCTTCGTATACATTCTCTTTATCAAAGCCCAGCTTGTGTAACATACATACTAAAAACCTATATTACAAACACCATAAAAAATATGTTAATGAATTTATTTATGTTCTTTTATTGCACCCCACGCAAGGACTAAAACTTTAAAAATGCAAGTAATTCAGCAAGTGTCCATATCATCATTGTGATCAGGAGGATAACCTATTTTACAAGTATCACAATAAAGAATTAAAAAATTGCAAACAAATAAAGGCAACGGGTTTGGAGAGATCTCTGAAGAAGTAATTAATTAGAAAGTTGTCGTAGCTAATGAACTGAAGTACGCTGACGATGATAAAAATATGGGAAACAATTCACCTATCCTCTTCTTCCACATAATTTTTGCCCTTGTTGGTACCGTAAGAGATTCTAAGCTGGTGGAAGGGCGCTCTGTAACGTGCCATTTTTGCATCTAAAGCTTTCTTAATAGACGCCCTTCTTTGTATCTTCGCTTCTCCTTTCTCTATCTGACCCATTATTCTATCAATGTCTTGAAGTTCGTGACAACGCTCCCAAAACACTGCTGAATATTCCATTACCTGGAGCACAATTGATATGATTTAAAAATAGCAATGAAATTTTTTTTATAGATTTACGCAACGTACCTCTTCGGGTGTTTTCCCCTCAACATCTTTAGCAATGTTTTCAATATCATCCCTTCCATATTTTTCATTGGCTTTTATAAACTGATTAAAATCCCTTTTCGTCCAATTTGTGAAACCTGAAAATTATATTATTTTAATTCCTATTTTTTTTAAACTAAATGAACTAAAATTTTAATAGAATCCAATCTTTAAGGACAATCATAATAATGACAAGAAATAAGAAATAAAAAAAAAGTTCCTAACCTTGAGTTAAAAGCTGTTCCTTCTCTTGGATTTCTTCCTCAGTTAAGGCTTCCGCATCATCAATCTTACGTTGCTCTTCTCTCTGTATTTTGGCGGCGTCTGGACCTAATTCAGGATTCCGGGGAACTTTATATCTGTAGAATTAATGTACATTAAACAACATTAGTCAGTGCATCGGTTTATTATATAATAAAACCAATAATGTAGTTACCGCAGCAGTTTCCTATTTCTGCCGCAAAACACTACTCTGTTCCGGAATAGGGAGACAAGATCCTGTCTCAAAATAATGAGCACAATGTGCTGCAGTGTTTATAGTTCTAACTAGCGCGATATAATGTCTTATTGTTACGTGAAATAAAAAAATATATTAGGAAGACGTTATAAATACATAAACTACTCTTTAAACCAGGGGTGAACTACCTTTTTAATCGATCATCATTTCAACCGATTATTTTTAATCAATACGCCAATTCAAATTTAATTTTTTTTTTGGAGCCACACATTGATTAACTCTTATTAATAATTTACGAAACCTTAGTAGTAGATTTTAAAAATATTAAAACAAAAAAAGAAGATTTCATATACAAATTTAGTATGTACTACCATTATTATAATTAATTTTATAATAATATATATATATACGATGGCAGAATGTTGATAAAATAAATATAATTTTAGAAATTGTGTGACAGCCCGCCGGCTGGGTGTTACTCATCCTTGCCTTAAACTAATGTGGCCCAATGAAAAAATTTTCCTATAGGCAATTGTTGAAAAAAATCAAACATCACATACTTTTAACAATAAGAAATAATTAAAACTTAACGATAATATTTAATAACTTATTACGATTTTTGCAAATTTACACACACACGCTCACATTTAACTTACCCTAAAGTTTTTCGATAATGATAGATTTCTTGATCCAACAATTCAAAGAGTCGCGGCGGAAAAAACTGGAAGTCTTGGACAATCGGTTGCTTCGGAGGTCGAGGAGCCTATACATAAAAGATTAAATTTAATCATCATACAAAATAAACAAAAAAATGTTTTTTTTTTTAAGTGCACTTTTTAGTGTAGAAGAAGCAGGAGGTAATATTAATTTTATTAACTTATAAAT
>DWLS01003856.1:0-14974 GCA_018246255.1 Pachliopta kotzebuea | reverse complement strand
GACGTCCTTCTACCATATTCATTGTTAAAACTGGGCTCAAATAGCTTTTTCCCAGTGATGCTCCTGGTGTTGATTAGATGACTTTTGGTTTGACTATTAAGGAGTATTAATTAATAATTGATACTGTCAAATAAATATACAAAAACTCATATTATTTTACATGTTGATTTAACAATTTTTAAAATCATTACAAGATGAACCTTGCTCGTCGCATCGTCTCAACGATAAAAAAGAATAAAATTCTAGGTTCCTTACATTTTTCACTATTCCGCTTTGTGAATGATATATGTAACTAAATCTAATATAAGTTGTAAGCAAAATATTATCATTTAAGCATAAAACTGATCTGCCCTGCTTATACCTTCAAGTTCTTTATTGATTTAGCGTTAAGTAAAAGTTCTCGAAGTGACAGAGCAGACAGAGCAAGACAAATCCCCTGAGCCTAATACAACATTACCTTCGTACTCTATTTAAATATTCTTTGCACTCTGTTTGGAATATATTAGCCTTAAAAGGGTCCCATTTCGGTGATAATATGTACAAAGTTTATTCATATAAGGTAACCCTTTATTAGTACAAAAGATTATCTCCGTTGGATTATATTATACTTAACTACTAATATACGTTCGGGACCTTTTATATCAATAGATGTATAATTTGTATTATTATTTATTTACTGACAATAAAAAATATATATTTTAACATCCTTTTTTAGAAAGCAAACGGCTGAGAGTGCAAAAGGAGTAGTTATGAAAGTGCAGTATGTAACAATTATAATGATAACACAGTAATATTAGCAGAATACTGCATGGCAGTAGAAATACTGTGTCTGTATATAACATAAATATAATTAAAAAGTAGGTAATCATCAGCTGATAAACTTCCACAGCTGGACATAAGCCTCACTCCGAACTCCACTTCAAGTAAGTTTGGTAGTGTAGTGTAAAAGTAGGTAGTATTTTGGGTATACTATCCTACCATTAACTCTAAAACTAACAAATAATTATAATACATCAAAACAAACCATGGTATTGTTATTCAATTAATTATTCATTATTTTGTTTATAGCTAACATTTAAATAGCTTAACATAATTACTATATAATATTGCAGCGCGTCAGCTATTTTGATATATTCTAATAGCTTTTTAATCTTAAATATACTATAAGTCCAGAAAGTATTGAGAAAAATAAATAATATAAATTACTAGGGTAACGATGAGAGAAATTGGCACATTGTTGATCCTCCTTCTTCCTTGTGGATATCACTCTTTAAGGCGTAGTCATGGTCTCTTCATGTGTTGATCGTAAGTTTTATCTTCACTTTCCTCGTGCATTCATGTAGTGATGATGAGACATTTACTGCTGTTTCTTCCGCCAGTCTGGTACCCTGCCACTTAATACTTTATTGATATGAGTATGTAGACACTTAAAATCCAGTGAACGCTCTGCTCGTCTTCTCCAGTCTCCAAAGAGAAACTTACAAAAAATATTACAGTGGTCTGTATAATTATTATGAACTAGACTTTAGTTTTGAACTTATACCATTTATAAAGTTATTTTCGATATCTAAGTAATTGCCATTTAATTTCCTTTTACTGTTAAAATTCAACCTAGTAAGACGTAAATAGGACTCTTAAGTTGCACTTAATTTAACCCTTTTAATACTCTTAAATTTGATTTGGCATTGACTTTGATTAACAAAACAATCAAAGTTGCTTGTTCCTGACAAATATTAAAATTTACTGCCGAATTTTACTTTTCAGAACTTTCATAAAATTGTAGTAGAAGAAGTTGATATTTTTAAAAACCATTTTTTTATAGAACTAAAAATAAATGGGTAATAATTTCTATTAACTGCTGACGAGTCTTCACCACGATGATCTAGAAACTTTTACTTAGTCTATAAATTATCTTTGAAAGTTAAAATAGTTTCTATGTATGAGGTCTTCATTCAGTTAATATAGTATGTTCATTTCTTAGTTATATATATTCTTTATAAGTTGTTCTTTCATCTATTGAGTACGGAATTAGAGTAAGATGCAGTTTACAAATATAACTATTTATTGATTATCTCCCCCTTTTCTCTACCCACTTATATCTCTGACCATCTCTTCGTCCCTCCTCTAATACTTTTCTCTCGGTTTTCTCCTCTCCCTTATAATTTTAATATTATTAATATTCCTTAGCTTACGGAGACCGATGAAGCCTTCACAGCCATTGTAGTCATCGAGGGCATCAACATCATCGGACAAAAAAAACTTTCTTCTATAGGTTTCATGCATTCATCTAATGGTTTTTTCACCACCACAAAACTCACGTCTCTAAGATGTATTGGTTATTTAGCTTTTTTAGTAAATACCGTTAAAATAACATAAGAACTTCTTATATTTTTTTTTTTTCAAGTAGTTTTCAATTTTCTAAAAATATACTGTGTATAATAATAAATAAAGTCCTCGTGTAATAAAATCGAACATTATTACTTGTACTTTCGTAACATACGATCGGATATACGACCAAGAGGACGTTTACTAATAGAGGTTCTCACAATGACCCGGTACATTACTAAACCCTAGTTTGATATAGAGCACTGGTTTTGAGTTTAACCCGGTGTGTAAATTAACGCCACCAAATGCCTCTATATGGTGATTAACAAACTTACACGTCACTAACAAAACGTACCTTAGATGTAACAAATTGAAGCTATATGTTAAGTACCGTTTCCTATAGTGTTTGGTTTTCTGGTATTTACAGATAAAGATCTACTAAATCTAGCACGATTAAGACAGCCTTTTCTATCACACTGAAGGTAATCGGAGTGGTTTTACTTAATGAAAATCCCACATAAACCTCACATCACACAAATTGTCTTTAAAAAAATCCAATCAGAACTGAAAAGAGAAATGGAAAATTATTAAATAATTTTCCGCAAAATAACTTCATGTTATAAATCACATTACATCTGTTTTTTTTTTATATTTATCGAGGCGACGAGATTTTGAACGAAAGTTAAGTGATACGTTTGCCCATAACAACGAGCCTCTGGATAAGATGGTATACACAGAAACACATTGCGCTCGTCGTCTTGAAACATAAGGTATTAAGACTTGTTACCCCAGTAAGTTCGCCAGTATACAGCACCTTTCAAACCGGATCACAGTAATGTCTGAACATTACTATTTGGTGGTAGACATAGGAGCTGTTCACAGGTGAGTTCTGTACGAGATCCCGGGGCCTTCCACAAATCAGTGAAGGTGACCAACGAGAAGGTTTTCAGAGGAAATAAATCCCTCATAACCCTGACTTCGCATCAGAAGATAAAAAAAGACATAGGAGCTGTGGTGGTACCTACCTAGACGGTCTCCAACTAAAGACCTACCACCAGTCATACCAGTAACGTGTACGCGTTATTGCTATATATCATTTTTCATCCATTGAAAGCCCGTAGTCTTTTCGTAGCTTTATTGTATGAAAAGGACGAAATATAGATCTTAAACATCATCACTTTCTAGTGCTATCTTCAAAGTTGATCAATTTGTAGAAGAATACTGTTTAAGGCTGTATCATTCATTTTAGTGTATCATTACTATGTGTCTACTCTTTTAAAAATATCTCTGCCTCTATAGTGAAATGTATGAGGAACTGTTCTATTAGACTCCTTCGGTATTTATTATCATCGTAATGATTGCCATCAGCAAAAGGTTTATCATCATCCCATCAAATGGTCACTTCCGATCATATTACAAAGATTTTTTCTTTCGAGAACATTCCTGTATTAAAATAATACGTAATTAGGTTTTTCTTAGGAGCAGAAACATTTAATTCTTCTTTTGAAAGTTTTCTTAAGAGTCATCAACACGTTAGCGATACTTCTGTTGTTACTGGCGTTTACTTGCTTCGGCGACCGGTCATCATCAGACCAATTGCAAGCATGTTTATCACCTGAATTGTTTAAAAAAATAATACTGAATATAAAAAAAGTGATAATTAGATTGTGCTAAAATTAAGTCGAGCAAATAATTAGGCGCCAAGTTACCATTAGGAGCCCTCGTAATTAGAAGTAGGGCAGCACGAACAATAACGAAAAACATTAGTACAGAGTTTTTCTTTCTTCGAATTAATCCTCTTTTATTTTTTTTTAAATAATCTCCCTCTTGTTTTATTAAAACAAGTTACATTTCATTGTAATGCTTTCGAGATAATGAAAATTAAGGGGATGTTTTAATGAGGAATTGGTTTGTGATATTCAGCTCTTCAAAACAGTTTCGCATCGTCCTTCTTCAAAAAACTGAAGATAATAAAAGCTTCCGCATTTTCTTTCAAATATAATACTGGATCTTTAAGAAATGTGGATAGTCTACTACTGAATAGACTCTACAATACACTTCACCGCTTACCATAAGATGGAGTCTATAAATAATTGACTGGGAATCATAGCCATAGTAAGCAAGACTTGGTTTCAAATCCCTTTTGCAATTGCGCTCATAGCCTTGAGACCTAAGATAATCTCGTTACTCTAGTAATTTTACAAGCTTACAACAGCCTTCATACCGGAACACAATAATGTTTGTACAGTACTGTTTCTCGGCTGCAAAAGGAGCTACCCCTTGAAGGCTGCTGCCTCCTAAAAGGTATAACTTATTTAACATATCTATTTATGCGGTGATATCACTGAAACAATTTGAGAAAATCAATTCTTTTACGAGTTTAAATCTAAAGATCTTTAATGGAAAACTAAAATAAACATATTTAACTTTTAAAATTTAAATGTTTTGTCTTCATTTATCTCTCAGTTTATCAATGTTAAATAAGGGAACTTACATAACTTTGTACGAAATTACTACTCAAAAATAAGTACATTATTATTCCAATTTATATTTAAAGTATACGTTAGTATATATAATTTATAATAAGTAAATCAGTAAGACATAAATTTACGAAATATTTTGTAAAGATATGTAATAAACAATAGAAACAAGAACAGTTAAAAATTGCTATATATACATGTCAATGAACAACATTTTTTTATAATGGTAAATAATAAGATAGCATTAGTAAGTATTAAATGACGTAAACGATCATATTAGGGAAAAGCAAAAAAATATGGGAATGAAATAAAATAGTATACTATAATAAAGATAACAATATATTATACTTAAATAATGTATAACACGTCAGATTCAGAGTTTCATGTTCACCCTTTTAATTACAAATTATTAACACTCGCTCATATTTTTGGTACAATTTCAACGTTATTTATGATGTAAACTGCTTTAAATAATAATTTAGTATCCGCTGCAGATATTTCTATAAACATTCTGCAATCGCTTGGACAGCGAAACTGCAGTCTTTTCACAGCGAACAAAGCAAATTGTGAAAAGTTGTTGAAGCGTAATTTTATGTTCTGCATTGCGCGGGGCACAATAGTGACGTTTCGTGCTGCATCTCCGCGATTGAATTGCTTGAGAACTGCGAAGAGCCGTCACACTTAAATAATATACACTATTTTAAAATGATTTTCATATTTTACATACACATTGATTGATATATAATCATTAAACTTCGACAGCATTGATTACTTTTAAATACACCTGGCGACCAGATGAGCACGGCGTTTACCTTATGAGAAGTAATACGCTTGCTCATAGCAACGTGACGCTGGTTGAGATGATATATACAGCACCGCATTGCGCTCGTTGCCTTGAGGTGTTAAGTCTATTTACCCTAGTAATTTACCTAGTTTCCTGCTGTAGTAAGGGCGCTCCCTTCCTACCAGAACACAGTAATATTTGCACAGTACTATTTAGCGATAAAAACAGGAACTACGGTGGTAACTATTTAGACCGTCTCTGGAAACAGAGACCTACCACCAGTAAATTTCACATTTACTTTATGTTTCTAACTGATAATCTAATAGACTCGTAAATAGGAAACCCAAGGTAAGTAATATTTCCTGTGGCTAGTTATTATTTTTTGCTTCATTTCAGTTTAAAAATACAATATCAAAATTTATTCAGCCGCTTTAACATAAAGTAGAAACTTACCAACTTATAGAACAACAATAATGAAATCAAAACTAAACTAACAACTTGTAATAAAGTTGAAAATAATTTTGAATTTATAATGAAAAATTATAATCTAAAACTAAAAAAAAGAATTTTAGACAAATTAAAAAAACTAGGATCAGACAGTAATATGTATATACATATCACTGACTTATCTTAGTATATACTAGAGAAGTAGTAAAGTTTGTGAATCAATTAACGCTGAAACGGCAACTTCCAAGATTATTACATTCGCGTATGTTTATATAAATTAAATACATATATTTAGGTACATTTTTTTTTATTCGACGAAGCGACGAGACGAGACGAGCAAAGCTTTTTCTGATAGTGATACGTTTGCTTATAATAACGTGACGCTAGTTAAGGTGGTATACATCGCTTTCAGACGAAAGGTGTTGTCTCGTTACCCCAGTAATATCACTAGCATACAGCACCCTTCAAACCGGAACACAGTAATGTTTCCACATTACTATTTGGCAATAGAAACATGAGCTGCAGTGGTACCTATCTAGACGGTCGCCGGCAAAAGAGACTAACCCCACCTGTACTAATGTTTGTAATTTTTTTTTAATTACAATGTTTAATAATTCTATGTTTTTTTGAACGTTATACAGTTTGTTTGAAACCTGCACATTCTCATTTTACAATAAACCAACAATACCATTTTTTTAATTAGGGATTTTTGCTCCTAACGCGCATACCAATCCCTTCATTCCCTTTACAAGGTTCCAATATTTATTAATTTCTCACACTTACATAATAATTACTTAAATGTTAATATCATCCGCATTCGCCAAAAACATATATTCTCTACTATTTTAAATATTGAAAATACTAATATGTATATTTATTACATTTATATATAATTATATGCAATACAAAGAGTATTAATATAATATAAATACTATTGATTAAATCTATACTGTCTTAAAGGAGAGCTCTTCTAGGTTTACCAGCAATATATATAAAAACTATTGTAATCTGATATTATGTGTGAAGGGTATAAACCTTTCTCTTTGTTTTATTATTAATAATTAATTAAATGGTCTTTAGATTTAAAAAACGTCCTGTTAACTCGTTTAAAATTACCGTTAAAACTATTTCATTCATTACCATCGCAATTTGCTTGACAATTGAAAACTTTTTAATTGTAAAGTAAAACTAAATTCTTCTACTGTTAATTTAACTACAAGGTGGGTTTACAAGTGTCTTCCTTTGGACATTCAAGCTAACTTTGATTGTAATTAGCGGTTGGCCTTTTGCGAAGTCATCGAGTGAACTCGTTCAAACTTCCATTAAATATGCTGAAACATCGTTTGCACAACCCCCTCATCCCCCTTCACCTTTAATTAAAGCACCAATTTTACCTCAAACGCTGTCTTTATTAACATTAATATAAAGAAATTTTTAATGGCTTATGTATAAAGTAGATTCGTCTCACTACCCTAATAATTCTACTAGGTATATCACTCTTTGTACTGAAACTTATTGATATTTGGACCATATACTTTGGTATTACCAAATCAGGTAACCAACGACGGATATCTACCATCAGCAACTGTTACAACAAATTAACAAATGCTTTTAATTATTATAATGTATTAACTCGAGATGTTGATCCTTTATCAAAGCATTAGATTGTAAAAATTGTGCTACTTTTTGAAAGTGTTACTAATTAGCTAAAGTGTATACAAAGTTGCTCATGTAAAAGTTACCTGAACTGAGGGAAATTTATCCCAAATGTCGTCCAGAAGTAGTATCTAACTTGTTTGTTTTCGCAAACTGATATAAGAGTTGATTATAGGAGTTAAAGCGTAGCAAATCTGTTTTGGATCTTGTATTTTGTTATCACCTTATTTTTTTTTCAAGTGATATAAGTTTTTGACTAGGTGATATAGTCTATACAGTTTTGAACTTTGTTGACAGAAATGCAACTCTCCATAGAAATGTAAATTATTATTTATTCATTATAATGAAAATGTACTATAATCTGTTATATAAAGATTGCGTTTTGATAATGAATACCATGACAATCATCAAGTAAGAAGTAAGTAAACAAGTTGATAACAGATTTTAACAGAAACATTCATTATAATTTTTTTTTATACGTGACGAGACAATGAGACGAGCACGGAGTTTACCTTATGGTAAGTGATACTCTTGCCCATAACTTAAGATGGTACACTAAGTACTACATTGTGCTCGTCGCCTTGTGCATAAGGTGTTAAGTGTCGTTACCCCAGTAATTTCACTAGCTTATGTATATCAAATTGATTTAAAAAAGACTACTCTCTTACATCAAAGTTAATTGCTTAGAGTTGAAAGGAATGTAAATATGGATTATTCCTAATTATGAAAACTTGACTGGACTATAAGCGAATTACCGCTGTCTAGTTCTCGTAGCTCTATTTTCTATCGCCAAACAGTAATATACAGACATAACTATGTTCCAGTTTGAAGGATACAGACAGTCTCCGATAACAGAGACTTATCACCATTAAAAGTACAACCCTTCTCCTAAATTCCATTCTCTAAAAATTACACACCTCTTCTTAAAAAAAATTCTACCTTGAGTAGTACTTATCGGCATATTACAAATTTTAACTGTATTTAAACAAAAGAACTGAACCTCTAATAATCTTCAAGTTCTTTTAAGTAAACACTGCTTAAAGTTGTACGTAATTGGTAACCCCACTGCGGCATTAGTGACATAAGTTATTTATCGACCTCCACTACGGCGGAAGTTCACTTAAGTGGAGCAAGCGACGTCAGAAGATTAATTTAACACATTCACGCGCGTATACCACCAGTAAATATCTATTGGCATATTTCTTAAATTAATGAAACATTTGTTTAGTAGTAGGGGTCCCTCACGAGACCTAAGCCAACTTTAACTGCTCGTGGTGCATCATGGTAATCAACAAACGAAGCTCTGGCTCCCATCAACCTGGACCGTCCCAGCGTAGTGGGAGATGGCCTAAATCCTCCCACTATTAGGAGAGTCTTATATCCAACAGTAAACATATGAAGAAGCTGAAGAAGATTATATTATAATTATAAAAAAGTAAAAATTTTGATAATATTTTAAATAATCAATATGCATAGAGTTAAACTATTGATAAAAGTTTAAATTTGACGAGCACATTAAAATCCGCTACAAACGAAGTTAAACATATAGCAAGTACAAAGCGTGCAAATAATTGAAAAGAATTCGCAACGTTACTTAATAACAATGAAATATTAACTTGTATAACTTCCCGTTAAGGCCAAATTAGTCAAATAACAAAGTTTAGTTTCTCCGTGTTGGAAGTTTCACTAAAATTACCTCGCTGTCTGCAACGATCAGCCCCGTTACAACTTGGTAATCGGTAACAAACCCGTCTATTACGCTGTTTCTTTCGCCGACGTCTTGATTGTCTAATGGATTGGATGTCTGTCATAATAAACATCAACCAATATATACCTTCATTATATTTAATGTTTTTCTTTAAATATATTCATATGTTATTCAC
The DNA here is from genome assembly GCA_018246255.1 of Pachliopta kotzebuea. NCBI lineage: Eukaryota > Metazoa > Arthropoda > Insecta > Lepidoptera > Papilionidae > Pachliopta > Pachliopta kotzebuea. The sequence continues at coordinate 5,399 of DWLS01003856.1, read as the reverse complement.
TGATAAATATATATTAATAGCAAACAATTTTGTGTATAAATACATTAATTTTGTAGTACATGATTTCATTTAAATATAAATGTGACCATAATTGAATCACACTGCAGTTATAGAAATTACCAGAGTCATCATCATCAGCCGTTAAATATCCATCACGAATTTCTACTCTAATTGATCTTCGAAATAAATCTATGGCTTTAAAAAAAGACTCATATTCTATGACTTTATAATTAAATAAAAAAATTAAGTAAGCTTACCAAATGAAAAGTAATCCAGTATTAATTACACTTATACAGTATTATAAGTGTAATTAATATTCATACTTCTTAATTTACTTACTAATATAGTATTATATATAATATATAAAGAGTTCCAGACAACTCACGGGACCCAAGCTAACCTCACCTGCTCGTGGCACACCCTGCTCATCAACAAACTAGGCCCTAACTCCCCAACAATTCGCATTAGGCCAGCGTGATAGGAGATGGCCCAAATACCCACTCCATTGATGGAGACTAATATCCAGCAGAAGATATATATATATGTGTAAGAAAAGGAATGAAAAATTTAACGTATGAAAGACGAATAAAACTAAAGGAAAAAAGAATAAGAAAATAACACAAAAACAAAAGAAAGAGAATTTCCTTCACCCAAAATACGATGAGGACAGAACAAAAAAATCTATCGGTTGTTGAAAATAATATAAATTGCAAATAATAGTTTAGTACTAGATAAACGCCTAAAATAGTATTATGAGTATGTAGTAATAGTAGTAGAAATATGAGAGAAAAACTAAAACAAAATTATTATAATTATTTTTGGGATGTATGCCATTACAGAGAATACCAATCCCATCGTACCCAAAAAAAATTTTTTTACATCATTAATTCCATAAACTGATGTAATGATCAATTTGAGAAGAAGATAGTATTAAAGTAGAACTGTCATAGTTACATGTATTTAAGTTTTTAATTAGATATCTACAAACTACTAAAATTAATTACGTTCGTTTTTGGTCAACTTTTAGTAAAAACCTCTAATTAAAATTTCATTGTTTTCGTAACATAATATTTGTGGAGTTTCCCTCGTAAACGTTTCCGTTCAATTTCGGTCTGGATTTTCCGTATATATATGTTACATCATTATTTCGTATATTAAAGAGGGCACACTGCCTTCAGGAGAGGCCTAGTTTTATCAATATAAAACTAGGCCTCTCCTGTGTTTTACGAAGGTGTTAGGTTTGTATTATATTTTTCGTTACTAGTAACGATTTTAACAAAAGTATGCTGTCTCCTTTTTAATCAACTATAAGAAGTTTTTGATTCATCATAAACAGTTATAACTTTTCTTCAACAGCTGAGCGACGTCCACTGCTGGACATAGGCTTTCCCTAATAGTGGGGGATTTAAGCTGCTTCCATCACGCCAGCCCAATACAGGTTGATGAGAAACCAGTTCCTTGTTTCTTAATTAGCAAGGTGTAACGAGCAGGTGAGGTTGGCTTGAGTCCCTTAAGTTGTTGTATGGGATCCCTTACACCGTTCAGTCTCCCAGTTTTATATTTTTTTTAATTGAATAAAAAATTAAACTGAAATATTCTTTTTTATAACTACACAGAGGTAAAATTTTGTTACTTACTTTTTAAATAAAAAGGATGAAACGTAAAGTTGGTTTAAAAACAAGTTCAATCCGTCAGGTCAATGATAATACAACTCCTCTTATTCTGAATTCGTTAATTATGATGAAGTTTTGGATTTTTTCGGTTTTCATAATTTAGCATATTATATGTACCATAATCAAGGTTTTTTAAATAAAAATATATAATTTAGTAAAGAGACAACTTACTGTAAAAAATGTGACTTGACTTTACTGGCGGTAGTCACCGTTGCGTAGTAAGTACCACCACAGCTCATATCTACCGCCAATTAGTATTGTGCAAACATTACTTTGTTCCGGTTTGAATGGTATTATATGCTTGTGAAATTACTGGGGTAACAAGACTTAACACATTGTGCCAAGGCGACTAGAACTATGTGTTGCTGTGTACCGTCTTATTCAGGGCAAGCGTATTACCATCAGATGGCCTTGCTCATGTCGTCATCTTTACAAATAAAAAAGATTGTAAAAAATCTGGTGTTAAACTCTAATATCTGTGTTCATATAAAACAACAAATGTATTCTGTTTAATGAATATGTTGATTAATCGTATCTTATCTCAAAATACCAAGAAAATTGTTTAAATGTTATGTATAGCTATTTTTCAATATCACATTAGTTTCCTAACTATGTAAAATTGACAGGACATAGTGATATATAAACGTAATTCAGTGCAAATCAAAGATCTAAGAGACCTAAATAAATATTTGTGAATGAAATAGTATTGATCAAGTCCTTTTGAAGCCGGAACGTTTCGGGGAAACTCTATTGGCATGGAAGTATTACAGATATGTTATATTTATATATGAGGTTTGTACGAATTTTCAATTTATCTCCCTACCAAATAAAAATCCTAACACTTTGGTGGTTTTCTTTTTTATTATTTTGTATTTATTGGACTGGATGGTTAGGTGTTCGTCATACGCTCGCTCATAACAACGTGGTACAAATTAGGTTAAGAGATTTATACAGCTGCAATGCTTTACTAAAGACCAAAGATGTTTGATATACATACCCAAGTAATTTCACTGGCTAAAGCACATAATTTATACTTGAGCAAGTAACTCACTTCCCTGGTGGTAAGTCTCGATTGCCGAGGAACGCCAAAGTAGATACCACAGTAACTCCTATTTTTGACTTAAAATAGTAGATGGAAACTACTGTGTTCCGATTTGAAAGATGTTATAAGCTAGTAAAATTACCGGGGTAATGGTAGTTTAACACTTAACGTCTCAAAGCGACGAGCGAAATGTGGTGCTGTGTTTATCATCTTAACCTGCACCGCGTTGCTATGAGCAAACGTATAATCTACCTTCAAGTGAAAGCCTTTCTCGTCTCATCGCCTCGTTGTATAAGAAAAGGTAAAATTTAACGAAAAATTTGTTTATTTCTACAGTCCAACTACATATAAAGAACATCGCAAAAAAAGATCGCAGAACGAGAACGAATATAACTTACACACATAGATAAAAAGGTATTATTTTTTTTAACAAATAGACAAGTACACTATGGATCCACTAACAAGCAAAGCGATGAGAGAATGGTCACTTGATGATAAGTGATACTTCGCATAATATTGGAAGAGTTTCGAACAAAGAAGTTCTCAGGAAACTGGAGAAAAGAAACTGTATGGAATTACAAGATTAGTTTGTTTTGTATATATTTATTGTATTTATATAAGATAAATATTTATCTACTCGTGTATTTATTTATACATAGTATGTATATATATATTAATTTATATTCAAATTTCCACTTACCACAGAATCAACCGCCTTCTAGGTTGACTAGCAAAGAATGCATGATAACCATGAAATCCTCCCATTGGACCCTAAATTTAGGTACCGCAATAAAGGTTTTAAAATAATATTAAATAACGTGACGCTAGTAAATATGGTTTTTGTACCACATAGTGTTTTTCTTTTGAGACTGTGATCTTAAATCCCGTTACTGGTACACAGCGTTACTGGTACATCAAACACAAATCTATTTACCATTATTAAATATATGAAAAGATCTTCAATTCAATTTTAACTGCACGGCCCACCACCACCGCTTTTAAGTGATTTTCGAAATTAATCATCGGTTTAACAATTTCGGTAATATGTAATATACCGTCATTCATTGTTTCAAAGTATTACTTAAATTTTAACCGGTTCCAACCGTTGATTGCTTTTTCACCACTTTCATCAAAATAAATTACCATTTTATACTGCTTTTATACTGAGCGTGTCATATCTCAATCGAGTGGAAATTGTTTTTTAAACTCACAAGGAGAAAATAGAAAATTACTGTATAAAAGTTTGAAAAGTCAATTCTGAAATAAATTTTAAAACTCAGTGTATTATATGTTGATGAAAAGATATTTCTACTGGTGGTACCACCGCAGTTCTTATTGCAGCCGACAAACAGTACCGTGCAAACATTACTCAGTTCCGGTTTGTTGGATGTTGTAGCTAGTGAAATTACTGGGGTAACGAGACTTAAGACCATTAGTCTCAAGGCGACTATTCCAATGTGGTACAATGCACACCAGCTCAACCAGCGCCACGTTGTTATAGGCAAGCGTATCATCAGGTGAACGTCTAGCTCGTCTTGTCAATGAAATGAACTCAAACAAAATAGCGCTTTTATTTTCTTCATCAGCCGATAGACATCCACTGCTGAACATAGGCCTCTCCCAATAGTAGAAGGATTTGGGCTGACTCCCACCACGCAGGCCCAATGTGGTCGCATAACCAGAGCCTCTGTTGATTAGCAGTGTGCATCACAAGCTGATTAGGATGGCTTGGGTCCCGTGAATTATTGTGTTACACCCTTTACACCCCTTATTTAATTCTTTCTTTGTAACCCATACACCACAATTGTTAACGTCATACGTTGGATTGTGAGAGGTCCCATAAAACTATTCACGGGACCCAAGCCAATCCCACCTGCTCGCGGTGCACCTTGCTAATCAGCAAGGTTCTGCCTATCACCAACCCGAATATGGCCAGCGTGGTGGGAGACAGCCCAAATCCCTCCATTATTAGGGAAAGCTTATGTCAAGCGGTAGACATCTATCGGCTGATGTGATGATGATGATGAATAAATTCCGTATGAGGGTACGTAAAAAAGTTTTAACAGGTCCCCATAAACCTTTACGCTTATATCTATTTTCACCACTCGGAGATAATTTAATGGTGTATTTTGCGCAGATAATACCGCGTACCCTCGCTCCGTAACGCCGCTTATCTAGGGACCATCAACATAATTTAAGTGAACAGAAGTTTAATGTTTTCATTATATTATGAAAGTCGCTACTGTAAAGTTATAAATATTTTATATAACAATATAACAGATATGGACCATGTTTCAAACTGATAATACAGTTAATAAACTCCAATTTTGTAATAACGGAATTTGTTTTTACAGAGATCTCAAAATTTTTACTAAATGTGTATCTTTTCATCCGATTTATCTCGTCACTAATTTCAGATTTGAGGACCGATCGGAGTGGAGATCTTTGGGGGAGAAATTTCCAGCAGCGGACGTTTATCGGTTAATGATTGATGGATCTCTGATTTCATCATTCACAGACTCCAAAATATGCAAAATGTTCATCTATAACAAAGAGTCACTAACAAATAAACGATGTGGTGAGTTGAGCACGGCGTTAACCTGATGGTTTTTTTTCGGGTGATGTCGATGCTTTCGGCCACCATTATGGCCGTGAAAGCTTCATCGGACCCTGCGCTCGCGGAT